>CAJNIZ010011248.1:15741-40677 GCA_905231905.1 Symbiodinium pilosum | reverse complement strand
GGGGGGGGGGGGGGGGGGGGGGGGGCTGTTGTGGGGTCACCCCAAGCCCTAAACCCTCGTACTTGAACCAACTACGGTCTTACCAAGAAATAGGGGGTGAGCGGCTTCGGCCAGGTGGGATCCCGATGATGCTCGAGAGTGCAAGCAGATCCAACATCAACCAGCGCTGGTTGCCCGGATCTTGGCGTTAGCTCTTGAGCTCTTAGGTGGTTTTGCTGGTAGTATCTGGTGTTTTCAAACAGTTGGGGAGTTGAATTTTGGGGGGTCTTGACGCAAGGCTTTTGGAGGTATACCCTTTGGGGCTACAAATTCTTGAAGACGTCCGGGCGACAATGAAACTGTTCTTTCGCCAAGTGTACTTCATCTCCCAGAGGGAATGTGTCATAGGGATCCTTCTGCTGGAGTATCAGAAGGGATCTACAATATGTACCTTCATTCTTTGCTGAACAGCCAAAATTGCTGAACCCTTTTATGCCCTATACTTGGAGGGCCAGGGGGGCCCTGTAAGCAGGTTAACAAGGGGGTTAACCGGGGCCACTATACGCGTTATAGGGGTTATCAACTTTCTCCCTAAACCCTAAACCCTGAACCCTAAACCCTAAACCCTGAACCCTAAACCCTAAACCCTAAACCCTGAAACTTAAACCCTAGACTTTATACCAAGGCTTTGCAAAGAAAAACTATAAACCCTAAACCCTAAATCCTGAAGCCAGAGGCTCTGCTTCCCATGTGGTCCTCCTGCGCCTCACGAGCCCTTCTTCATCAAGAGCGTGCCCACCTCGGAAGACCCACAGCTTTGGGCTTGGTGCTCCAAATTGTGGAAACCATTTTGGGCTCCCTTTTTATAGCCTAAATAGTAGTACTATAAATACGAGTAAGAGCAAGAGTAAGAGTAAGAGCAGTGTAACAGTAATCATAGTAATAATAGTGCTCAGATGGACTATTAGCAAATAATAGCAATAGTACTGGTATAGAAGATGGCAGCAAGAGCAACCGGGCAAATCGACGCAAATTCTGACAGCCGCCCACATGTAGGATTCAGGATGTTCCAGGGCTAAGGCCCCTAAACCCTAAACCCTAAACCCTATCCAGAGCCAAGGCCATCAGTGGCATGTACCTTGTTGTGGATGAGGGCTTGCGGATGGTGACGCTGCAGAAGGACCATGCGCAAGCTGCCGCCATCCACAAAACTCGTCGTTCATGACGCGGATGTCATGTTCGACAACTACGGGTGCTACTGGTCTGGCTTGTTCCTCTGTGTGCTAAGCCGGGGTGCTGTTAAGGTATTTAAATTAAGTCACTGTAGTGAGGAAACCCTATTACTTAGTATATACGCATATTATGGTAGCTTAGTTAAAGTTCCTTAACAGCAACCCAGTAAAGGTATGATTGCCGGCCGAGAGAGTTTGAGTTGTCGTGATGACAGGACCCCCCAGAGATGCATTGGCGGGCGCATGATGCAACCCGCAAGGTCTGCACCCGAAGCATGAGCTAAGAAAATGGAAGCTACTATATAAGATATTGGGGTTATATAGGGGATAATGGAAAGAAAATGGAAACTATTATATAATATATTGGAATCAGCCTTACGGTCTAAAGGCGGGTTGGGGGGGACCTATAACATAAGGAGATGTATAAGGGGTTTAGGGGGGACCTTCAAGGAGGATAGCTCACGTGGCTTCAAACAAGTTCTTGCAGTTCCCTACATGTTGATGGTTCTAATTTTAATGGTGTCCTCGTGCTTTCTTCACCCACCTGGGGATTGGAGATTTGGGCAGCCCGCTTATTTGTTGTTTCTTGGGTGGGTCCAGGGTCCAGCATTCACAGTTGCGTCTAGACTCCATACCCTACTTTCTGGGAATCCCAGTGTTGGCATAGGCAGAGAGGAATCCTGTAATCCCTGATTTGAGAAAGCCTCCATTTTCCGGAAGTTTTCGGTTACAGTGAGGCCCATATAAGATTGACGGGTTACATCACTGAGAATAAAGTGAGGAATGTAGACTGATGACTAATGGAAGCCGCAGCAGTAGTAGCAAGAATCTATCCCTAGGCTAGTGGGTTGATTGGTAGTAACCGGATCTCATCTACAACCGTAATATTGGGGTAGAGGTTTAGGGTTTTGTTGGGTTTGGGTTTAGGGTTTAGGGAAATGCCCCCCCAGCAGTTCGGAGAAAGTCTTGGGTTGAAAAGAGGGAAATTCCAAAGGTCTTGCACAACCTCCAAACTCAATTCCCTGACCCCGTGGCGTTGAGGTGTCTACATTTGCATGTGGGTCCATTTTTTGTGTCACTCAACCGGCGACAGCAATAAAGGCAGCCATCATAACTTTCCCATACAATCCGGTTTGTGTATCCCCTAGATGCTTACATGGGGTTTCCAAAGCATTGGAGGCCTCTTCTTAGGAGGCCTTGTAGAAAGTAATAGGGCATGTTGGGGTCTATGATATTGGGCCGCTAATTCAAACCCTCGATTTTATAGGTGGTTAGCAGGGAATAAGAGAGTATAATCCCTACATAATCTCTGTATACTCGAAACCCGAAACTACCTTAGACTAAGTCCAGGATTTAGGGGTTAAAGGTTTACTAAGTCCAGGATTTTGTGGGTTTAGGGTTTCAGGTTGTCACCCTAAAGCCTATACTTCGCAACCGCAGCAAGAAGCCAATGTGAAGCTGGAAGCTGAGGACACAGGAGGCCGCACCTGCAGCTTTGCTTGCTTTGCTAGAAGTTTAGGGTTTAGGGTGCACCTCCTAGCGAGTAAAGCCGTGAATCTACCAAACCCGGTAAAAGCCCCGGGACTTCCCAAACGGCTAAACCCCAACCCTAAAGTCCTTCCGCCATACGCTACAGATTTTAACCTCTAAACTCCAAAGCCCTGAACCTCTAAACCTTTAAGCCCTAAACCTTAAACCCTAAATCCTAAGACCCTAAGCCCTAAATCCTAACACCCTAAACCCTATACCCTTTAAGCCTTAAACCCTGGTTCTGAGGCAGAGGCGTTTCTGAGCCAGCCTCTGGTCGGAAGCTCTGGATCTTTGAGTAATGGTGACAGAAAGGTTTTAGGGTCCCAGGATCTGGGGTTTAGGGTCTTAGGATTTAGGGTATAGGGTTTGAGGATTTAGGGACTAAGGTTGTAGGATTTAGGGTTCGGACAAAAAGGGTTTAGGGTGGTAACAGTATAGATAGTTATGAAACCCCTTATAATGGGACCCATGTTGCCTGTTGTGAGTTGAAGTGACTGTTGCGCCCAGAAATCGTATAGGTTCCGGGTAAGGTTGTGTGCGCATTTGTATTTTGCTCCGCTTCAGAAAGGAGCCCTTGATCCTGTGCAGTTTCCATTTTTCTGCGCTTGAGGGATTAGCATTGAAGGTGTCTGCTTTAGGGGCTGCTGTTGTTGGTGCTACTGCTACTGCTACAACAACAACTACTACTACGACTACTACTACGACTACGACTACGACTACTACTAGCACCACCACTACCACTACTGCTACTACTGCTGCTACTACTACTACAACAACTACTAACTTCTTTTAGGTTTAGTCTTTTTACTGATAACTACTGCTAGTGCAACTGCTCGTACTAGCATTTCTAGTCGCACAGCTGCCATCCATAATGTTTCTATTCTACTTACGATCACGACGGCTGCCTCTACTATTGCAAAGTACTGCTGTACCACTGTAAGCACTTCACATTGATGACTACGACTACTATTATGCCAGGGCCCAAGTAAACCCGCTACTGCTGTTACTGCCTTCGCGTTGGCGGTTTTTATAGATGTTATCACCATGCTTGCTGTTGCTCGTGGCCGAACCGCTCGCGTACAACTGGTGTACTCTTGCTTGGTGACCTGATCTATTGCATCCGCCGGTTTTAGTTGCAACTGACAGCAGGCTTCAACGACAATGTCCTATGCTTCTAACACCCGGCATATGCCTAGAGAACATAGGGGCCCCTTTCTTGAAGCAGACATCGAGCACCCTGATCCTCGATTTCACAGCTTATACAAGCTTCCGCCAGCAACAGCTAATCAGAACGCGAGCGTGACTGGCGGCTGTGCACATGCGCATACCATAGAAACTTAGATAATCATGCAGATGATTGCTTTTATACTCCCTGCACGACAATGATGGATCCTAGTGCTGAATCTACAGTTCTGCTGATGCTAAACATCCTGCATGACCTTATCATACTCTATTACCGTACTTCCGAAGGTAGAATTTGCTGAGGGTCATGTGGGCTACTTTGCACATCCACCGAAGTTCCGAGGAAGTGGTTCCTGGCGTGCCATAGCACACTCATGCCACTGCTGCTTAGTCATTTGAGTTGCCATGGGACCAGTACGGGTGGACAGGGGTCTTTTGATAGTTTGGTATAGTCCCTAATTTATTCCCGAATAAGGATGCCATGCCCCATGATTCTATCGGAAATATTGACTGTAGCTTTATTGCCTGCTGAGGTCACGGCTTCATCGGTGCAAACGTCCTGGCCTTGAATCTCACACTTCATATAGTGTGTGCATCTTTCAGAACTTCGGTGAAGATCCACCTCAGCGTCTTAGGCATGATGGAAATAGTTCTGTTTAATCATCAAGCTGCATTGGCGTATTCTGAGCATACCAATCAGGTTAAGGACCAAGCTCTTGATAGGCTTCGGTGCTACAGCCTCGTCTTGCTGGCAACTTTGGGCTCTAAACTGCTGGTAGAGAAGTGTTGTCCACCCCGTCCATCCCGAAGAGGGGCGGCGAGGGTGCAGATTCGCCTGAGGCCACCAGCCAGCTGCTCCTATTGCTATGCTGCTACTGCCGCTACTACTCCTGCTGTTAATGATGCTTTATAGTATATTACAGTATACTATAGTATACTATCGTATATATTGTAGTATATTATCGTATATGGTCGTATATTATAGTATATTAAAGTATGTGATAATATGTTATCTGTTTTTACTGTCACTTACTGTCGTACTGCTACTGCTGCGAGAGCTGCTACGGCTGCTGCCATGTTACTAGAACGACGACTACTACTGCCGCCACAACTTCTGCTACTGCTACTGCTGCTGCTGGTAGCGCACTAGTCTACTTTTACTTCTGTTATTACTGCTCCTAGTATTACTCCTTTTACCTCTTGTATTTCTGTCCTGCCCACTTAACTGGGTCTGCAAATTGGGCACTTGTTCCGCTCCTAAGAACTTGTCCTCAGCATCCACTTGCAGAGGAGGCGATGGTTCTCGCCTCCCAGTTCACTGAGCAAAAGCCCAGCGGAGGCCACTGGATAAGAGCCAAGGAACTTTACAGGGAACCCCAAACAGGGAAGCCCAAGAGTGGAGTAGGAATATAATGGGATTATACCTACCAGGGTCCTTATACTCCATTATATTCCTACTGTCTTCTTGGGGTTCCGTGTTTGGGATTCCCTGTTTGGGGTTCTCTGTATGGGGTTCCCTGTAAAATCCCTTTTGCCCTGGGGCTACATAGGGATTATCAGGAAGTGCGCCGATCCTTGTGCGCGATCTATAGGGAACATTATGCAAAGCACTTGGGTGGTCAACCCACATGCAAAACAAGGTGGCTTGTCGTGGTTTGGGTGAGTTCGCTACCTCAGGAATGTTGCTGAGTGAATACCCATGCTCGCGCGCTTCATGCAAACCCTACCTCAGGTTATGCTGTAGCAGACAAACACAGAAGTATGGTGAGCTCAATGCCGCATGTACTTGTAGCAGGACCAAATCCCCCTATACAACCCCCCCAAAATTGCACCACTTTCAATGTCCTTCCCCACACCCTAAGAGGAAATCTATCCCATGTAGTGCGCATACGTGGGAGGAAAGAGCCGGATCCATGGGGCTAGGCATGTCTCCAAGAAAAGTAATAGTAATAGTAGAAGTAATAATAGTACAGAAGAATAGTAATGATAGTAGTAATAAGAATAGTAAATAAGAATCGTAGTAATAGCAGTAACCTTACTAGTAATCTGCGCAATAACAATAATTCCAGAGTTCCTAGACATCTGTTCCTTTTTAAATTCCCATGCAGTCCCACAAGCCATCCCAATCTCTACCCCAAGCCCCAAACCCTACCTGAGCCGTGCATTCCTTTTCAATCCCCCCCACCCTAAACCCTAAAAGCCGAACCTCAAGCCTAAACACTACACTTGAAACAATAAACCCTAAACTTGAAGCCCTAAACCTTGAAACCCTAAACCTTTAAACTTTGAAGCCCTAGACCTTACAACCTTAATCCTTCAAAGCTTTGAACCCTAAACCTTAAAACCCTAAACCTTTTAACTTTAAACCCTAAACCCAACGCAAGAAAAAATGCGCAGGTAGCAGCTTCGGAGGCTCCGGGGGCATTGGGAACAGTCATGCGTAGGGTTTAGGGGTTTTGGGGCTTAGGGTTTAGGGGTTTGGGGGTTTCGGGGCTTGGGGGTTTCAGGGTTTGGGGGTTTTAGGGTTTTGCGGGTTTAGGGTTGGGGTTTTGGGCTTTGGGCTTAGGGTTTCTAGGGTTTAGGGTTCAGCGGGTTTCAAAGGGGCTCAGGGTTTTTAAGTTTAGGGTTTAATTAGCGGTTTGGGGTTTGGGTATAGAGCTCGGGTCTTGGGGTAGATCAAGATTATTGGGTCTACAGTCTGAGGCTGAGGTTTAGGGCTTCAGAATCTGTGCCAGAATAGACGAAGTCGCAGCGCAGGCAACTTCCGAAAGACTGCCTTCGCAGCTTATGTGTCTGGGTTGCTCTTAAGGAACATTTTTTCATAGTGAACCATAGGATTTCCTTACAATGGCCTTAGTTTAAGTTTATAAGTGCCCTAACAGCGGCCCAGGTATTCCCCGAGGGCCGACAGCTGGAGCGAGATGGAACGCAGAGGCCGCGCCGGGATGAATCAAGAGTTGGCCCCATGCATTAGGCTGGCTACTTAGAGGCCCATGGACTTAGTGAGTCTACTTAGCACTTGGTTGTATTTGGGCTCATTATACAGGTTCTTGCGGATAGTTTGTAGACTCCATGAGTCGAACCATATCCAGTAAATATTGCTGTACTGGGGTTTCTTACTGCTTGTAGGCCAGCTCAACAGTTGGAGCCCCTCTTTGGACTTGCCGCGTCAGTATCCTCGAAGGCACAAGAAACCTCAGCTTTTCCAAGTGAATGATGCTTTCATATGCCTACAAACGAGTAGTCTGCCCCAGTTTCCACTTTTATTTCCATTCTCCATTGTCGCGGTTATATATATATATATGTATACACATCCCTCTATACCCCCTACATATCCGAAACTCTAAGCCCGAAATTCCATTTTCTTTTCCAGTATCCCTATACAACACCTATACTTTAGAGCCCTATATCCTAGTAGACGCCCTAAACCCTGAACCCCAAGTAGCACTTTCCATTTTCTTTTCCATTATCCAGATAATCTTTACCCTAAAACCCTAGACCCGTTATTCTAACCTATATCCAAGTAGAGGCTGGAGCATGCGGAGCAGCGGCGAATCGCTGGTTTGGTAGACCCTGGCCTGTGCTGCGAGGCTGCAAAGAGAACTTGGGTTACCTAGCCCTAAACCCTACGTTTAAAAACGTAGTTTCCATTCTCTTTTCCATTAGGATTTTTCAAGTACCCTGAGTGGCAGACGTCATAAGGGCAGCCGCTTGGTTTCGTTTTGCTGCCAGCAGTGCAGCTTGATGGAAAAGGGGCAAGGCCATCGAGAGCAAGTCATGCAGTCTCTTTCCCAACAAAGGTTTTAGGGGTTATGGTTATGCTTTATTGTTCAGGTTATGCAGATCATTATAGGTCATGGAACTTCGTTCGGGGATGGTTCAGGATGGTTCAGGCCAAGCAGGTTACCTACGAGTTTCTGTAGGGAGTATGCAAAGATTTCATGCTTCCACCTCGTGCTTCACAGCAAATGATTAAAGAAGGCCTGGGCCGTCTGGGCACAGCTGGAAACCCACGTCCTCCCGCATAGCAGCTAAGTTTCTGAGTTTAGGGCAGACCAGGCAGGAGAACACTCAAGTTGTGAATTCGTAGCTCCCTGCAGCCCTTCACATTTGCCCTCCCCTTCACCTCTGCTACAGAAGCCTACAAAGGGCCCTTTTGGGGTTCCATATTCAAGGCATATGAGCTTAGGGGAGTGCTGTATGGTGGTTTCCTAAAACAGGGTCCCATGTAGACCCCCAAATACTACAATCCTTATTACTGGGAACCCCCCCCAAAAAGGGCGCTCCCTCCCCCGCAAATTTTGGTAAATCCCCATATGGATCAATGCAGTGAGTAAGCCTAAGCTCCGATCCTTGAAGTCTCTCCAGTGACCTCGGATCCTTGCAACCCCAGATGAGCTACCTTCAAAACTCCCCGAAGGGGGCTATATAGGCGATTATTTAGGGGAGTATTCTAGGGTTATTAATTGGGATACTAGGAAGTCAGACGATAGCTCAGATGAGTGCTTCAAATTGCAATCTGCAAGATGCATGTATCTATACATATATATATATATGCTTATAAGAGAGCCCTAAACCCTATATAGTAGTTTCCATTTCATTTTCCATTAACCCTAAACAACTCCTATATACTATACCCAGGGGGATGGGATTCGTGCCAAGTTGGTCACTTGAGGTCAGTCAGCTGCGCTGGTCTACTCAGCGAGCAAAAGATTTCAGAAGGAGAGGCTCCTAACCAACTATGCGCAGTGCCTCAGCTGATAGACGTAGGGCTCAGGGTTCAGGGTTTAGTACGCAAGCATCAGCATGGAAACCCGATATGAGCCTGACATGAGCTACTGTCAAGTTCAATAAGAGTCTTAACCAGGGACGGTTAAGGGTGGACATAGGGGTCTCTCTTGTAGTTTAGTATAGTCCTTAATATATTCCCTTGTAAGGAACCCATGTCCATCAATTTTGTAGGGAAATCTTGACTTTAGCGCATATGAGCATGTAAAGGCCATCAGCGTTGCAGTCCTTTGTGGCTTGTTACCCATGCTGTCAAGTTTGTCACGCTTTCATTGTTCAACCCTCCAGCCCGATTGGAGGGCAGTCAAGGGGCTCTATTGGAGTGCAACAGACGTTAACACCCCTTGCCCCAGAGTGCCCCAGATAAACCTGGCAAACTATTCCCAAATTCCACGGCCCTCACACTAGGTCTTAAAGGGGAGTGTTGTGTCTTGCACTTGATGTGTGAACTGCAGGCACGCTGAAGGTGGAGTGCGCCGAGCTCAGCGTTCGAAGGAGTGGAGAGGTTCAGATCTTGCATATCTTGCATCTGGCAGTGAAATGCAGTGAAGGCGCTGAATGTGAGCATGCATCACGCCCAGGAAACTTGCCACCTTCGTCACGAAAAAGCCCAGCTCTAGGGCGTCGTCAGTGCCGAGTCTTACGCGCGCTGCTGCAGAGCCAAAGGCCGGGTGTTGCTCACTAATGTATCACCTGCGAACGAGAGAGTGGATGTCTAGTAGAAGAGTTCTCATGGGGCCGTTCCATTAGCAGTGCGAGATGGAAACTGCAGGAGTACTGCTTAACATGATTGACCCTGGCCTGTCCATGCCATCATGTTCGTTTGCAAGCCAGCTGACACTGGCTCAGGCTGGTTTTTTACCCCACAATTGGGCTACTAGATGTCGGCAAGCCTGCCCCTGATTGGACCAAGAAATTGGCGGATGACAAAGCTCATTGGTCCATGTTCTCAGCACCTGCACATCGACAGGAACACTCTGAGACTTTGAGGGGCGGTAACCCTCACTGAATGTTAACCCCTGCGCTCTACACCTCCACACCCTAAACCTTGAACACCCGAACCCGAAGCCCTAAACCCTGAATCCTAAACCTGGGAGGGAAAAAACCCTGAATCCTGAACCCTAAACCCTGAGGCCTAGATCCTCAGATCTAAGCTTGGCGCTCTTTCCCCATTCAGGTTGCTTCTCCTGAGCCAGTTTTCGAGCCCGAGCCTGTCGAGGAGATACTGAGGGTTCCAAAGGAACCCTGCAACATTCCTAGGGTATTACATAAGGGAGTAGTATAGCGGTTATTAAAGGGGATATTAGGAGTTAAGACTACTGTTCATTTTTTATGGAAGTTTCCCAAAAATCAGAGGTACCCTTTTGGGGGTCCCCATAATAAGGATTATGGTATTATGGGCTCTATGGTGGGGTGGGGTCACCAATGTTCGGAAGCAATCATATCAATGATGTATAGTGTGCACGTTGTAGCTGGCCGAGCACGGTATTGAAATGCCTAATTACAGGATTCCTCCGTCAGATCCCTACAAACCTCCGGCTAAGTCTTATTGTAGTACTTAATCAGTTTCCTAACCTAATTATCAAGCAAATCCGGAAGCGCAGCATCCTGAAACACTACCTTTGAAAGGAGAATGCAACTACAAGGTGTTAAGTATAGATACAATCTTGATGAATGAAGGGGGAGTGTCGCCTTGTGCAGCAAGAGAGGATTGTCACAAAGGGTCACGGAGATGAGTGAGCTTCTTGTTCTCTAGACTTTTATTAAACTATTGCTTGAAAAGTGAGGTCTTCATAGACGAGTTTGTATACCAGAGCCTGAAAGCATTTTGCCTAGAATTGGGGATTCTTGTTATCTCCTAGTAGACTTGCATTGTTCTGTTCTCAGAGTTTATATAGTAGCACCTGAGGGAGGCGTAGCTGGAACAGATATTCTTGATTCTCTAGGTTTATATCATAATGTCAGATCTGCAGGAAGTCCTATGTGAATTGGGCTTCGGCGTCATCTCCTAGATGCATTTTTTCGGTGTTAAGAATTAACTAATCTAGCTAATCAGTTGATGATGCTCAAGCAATTCTGAATGCACACCCTATTTCTGTACACTAACACGCCGCCCTCAAATATAGTCAATAATCAGGGCGGTTTCGTGATTAGGGGAGCGGTGGGACATCGGTAAATTATCAGGGCGAGGCAATTATGTACGCTACTGCCATATCTCCAAGCCTCAAACCTAAACCCTTAACCTTAAGCCCTTGACCCTAGACCCTTAACCCTAAACCATCGACCCCTCACACTTAACCTTAAACCCTAAACCCTATAAACCCCTAAACCTTAAACCCTGAACCCCCTAAACCCTAAAGTCCCTAAACCCTAACACGCGTAACGCCGGCAGAGGAGATACTCTCAGAGCCCCCCTTTCCGGAGGAGGCGCGCTGCTTCAAAAGTATTCTTAGGGCGGGGGTGGCTTTGAAGGCTTATAGTCCCCCTTGAGCAGATACAGGGGTTATATTGGGGTTCTATTGGGATAATGGAAAAGAAAATGGAAACTACCATTTAGGGTTTAGGGTTTGGGGGATATAGTCCCCCTTAAGTAGATAGAACATGGGGTATATGGGAATCCCGCTATAACATACCCAAAACCATATTCTATCTACTTAAGGGGGACTATATATCTAGGTTGAATCTGGGTTCTCCTTGGGTTCTACAGTATTGAACCTGGGTTAAATCACGTGTTGTGCTTGGGTTCTTCCTGAGGACAATGTATATGTTAATGAAGGTTTTTGGCAACGATGTAGCGCCCCTAAACCCTAAACCCTAAACCCTATTGTAAGTAGGAATCTAGGTCTGGGCGCCTCACCAGGCCGTTTATCATGCTGGTGTGGTCCCAAACGAGAACCAGCCAGGGGACACGCCATTCCTGCTGATGCTGCTGTCGCGATTACAGCAACTGCTACTGCTGCTGCTGCTGCTGCTGCAGCAGATGCAGCTGCTAATCAGAGACAGGTGTCCTGTGCCCCAGGCTCTTTCAAATCTCAAGCGCTTTCTCCTGCAGCGGTAGCCAGAGGGAAGTAGGAATAAGGTGAGCTTGTGCCATGGGAGCAGGACTGACGCTAATTAGGATCGAAAGGTCCGTTTACAAAAGAGTGTCTCGTGGGAATGGGCTGTGCTTTACACAAAACTCAAGTGAGGTCCACACGCACTTCTTAAGTGAAGTGCAGTGTGCTACACCTGAAAATTTACCCCAACCTTTACTCCAATTATGTAGGGACTAGAGTTTTCCCAGATCATTCAAAGACTGAAAAGAGAGGGGCTGCCACAATCTCCCCAAATCCTGGACTCCCGCAATCTCCTTTGAATCCCCCAGTCCCAATGGCCGTGGCAGGGGCCTAAACCCAACACCCTCCGCCCCCTGGGCCAAAAACTCAACAAACAAACAACCAACAAGGGGCTTTATGCAGGAGCTAGACGAGCCACAGGATCTCTCTGAGCGTCTTGGTTGGTAAATTGATTTTTCAGGTTTGGGGTTTAGGGGTTCAGTTTCCGTGAGGGTCACCCCAAGCATTACTTTCATTGTTTTGGGTCTCGCAAGTCCCGTAGGGCTGAGAGAGACCTGGCTAAGAAAATGTTAGTGGGACCCCCAAAAAGGGACCCCTAACTGCTAGAAACACTCAAATATCATTTGGGACTTTATGAGGATGCTTCAGAGGCTGCGCTGTGCAGATAGCGTGAGGGATAGCCCTGATGGGTAATTATAGGATTCTGGCGGCATTCCCCAGGTCCCCTTATCCTTGGGGATTGCATTGAATTACATTACGCAATGGATGGGGGGGGCTCCAAGTTCTTGATGCCTTTCCGTGTGGATGCCACTGGTGCCGGAAGCATCGATAGCTTCAAGTCATGAAAGACATATTTCCAATTGCCTGTATTCAAATCGCAGATGGGGATTTCAGACCATAAGCGGGACAAGCTAAGGGCCATGCAGTCACGGATGATGTGACTCAGATGCAGTTTGGGCTGACTTTGCGGCCCTGCATTTGGACTTACTATACCCAGACCCCCTAAAGGATCCAAAAAATGGAACCCCCCCAATATGAACCCATTGCTACATTGGGGAAACTAGGGGATTTTTAGGGGTTCCATTTTTTGGATCCTTTACGGGGTCTGGGTAGGGAAGGCTGCTGCAACTCTGCGGGAGAATGACAGATTCAGATCTTCGAGCCACACCCTCAACCCTAAACCCAAAATTCGCACCTATTCTTGTAGACTCTGGACAGAGCGTTGCTGGCTTCCAGAACTGTTGGTGGTCACGATCTGCATTGCCAATTATTACTTCTCTTCTCATCTTGCTTTTACTCTTCAGTATTATATTCTATTATATTGAGAAAATATTCTGGGGCCACAGACATGAGTGGCCGCCACGCTTCAAGGAACTCCAGATGGTATCCGCACCCTTCGCTGACAAGAGGTTCGCTGAAACTGTCTGGACCGGCAGCTCTTGCACAGGGCGTAGACCCGGAGAAGGACGAGTGAAAGGTTTAGGGTTTAGCGTTGCTGGGACAAAGTTGAAGGTATAAAAGGCTGGAAGAGGCTTCAACAGGGTGCCCCACTCCCTAATAATGCAAACTCCCCCTGATGTGTTGTCATGTGATATGATGGGGGTATATATTGTTCAGGGTTATGATTACGGCTTTGTGGGAAAAACCCTACACACAATGTTCTTAGAATTCAGAAGGGGCGTCACTTGCGAGACTGATGTCTCACCCTGGCAGGACAAAGGTCACAAGTGCCCGTTCTTTGAAGGCTCCTCTGCCATTGTTCTAGCACATTACGGTTGAGGGTTTAGGGTTATGTGCATGATTACTTAGGTGGACCCCACCCAGTAATAGTGACGATAAGGGATAATAAGGATTATATTAGGGTCCTCTTATAGTCCTATTATACCACTATTACAGGGCGGGGGGTCCTCCTAGATGATTAACTTTATTTTGCACCCTGCTTGGTGTTGAAAGTTGTTTCCTAGCCTTCACTTTCATAGTCGCTGCAGCTCAATCTTTCATTGCTTGCTAATCGCGAATCCTTCAGACTAAGCCCCAAGCCCTTCAGAAGCATAGTCGTTTCCATCCCCTCTTCTATTCCTTTTCAAAAAAAGGGGGCAAGTAAACCCAGGCAATAAGCATCGCTTCAAAGATGTGCAAGACCGACCAGACGCTCAGCTGAAGGAGTCGATGTGCCTCAGAAGCAGCTGGAAGTTGTTGCAGGTTTAGAGATTGGGTTTCAGGGTTTCTGGGGTTTAGGGCGTAGGGGCTAGGGTTTAGAGGGTTTAGGGATCAGGGTTTACGGTTTAATCTATTCCCCTTAATATTAAACGTCGTCCTCCCCCCTAATGTATATATTCCGATCGGTATTTGATAAGGGGGGGCATTTATCGTGCGACCCGAATATAGGGGGTATGTAATAAGATCCTGTGAAAATATGAGTTCATATCGAATCAGCATCAATTGAATCGAACAAAAAGCCATTTAACTCTAATGAAGTCGTGATAAAATCAATGAAAGTGGAATTGAAAGCCTTTTGAAGTCTCATTACAATCTAATAAACTATTCGAAATCAATGTAAAACGTATTCACGCATTCAAACCAGTTAAAACACATTTAAAATCTAACCGAAATCGTAGAAAAAACAAATAAGAGCCGTTTAAATCCGATTAAACTCGCAATAAAAATCAGTTCAAAACGGAATTAGCATAAAAGACGATTCAAATCTAATCCAAATCGAACAAAACCGTTCAAAATCAATTTAAAAGCGTATTCATCAATTTAAAAGCGTATTCAAACCTATTTTTCAAATCTAGTCGAAATCTGATTAGATTCTAACTAAAAACGAATGAAATCGAAACAAACCCAATGAACACGGCGTTCAGATTTGATGTAAATTCCTGTATAGAAGTCTTTCATAAACAATCAAAATCTAGGAAATGAAGGAGATCCTTAATGCTTACGAGCCGTGCCTGGGACCCCCCTAATTCAGAGGATCCGAGCAGTAATCAGCTTTAGTGTTGGCCTTTTCAAAATAGGGTTGGGGCAGATTCCAGAATTTGGAATTCTGGGGAACCTGTCTTTTATATTAGAGGGAAGCGATTAAGTTTGCGCGGTAAAGGGTTCATAGAGTTCTCCCTGAACCATGAAACAGCCCAAACCCGCCAAAAAAACATGTTGCCTGCGAGCGACATTTGGAGAGGGGAAAGGGTTGTTGCCAAATGGAGATGGATGACGAGGGCAGAGTAGGCGTGGGCTCTAGAAGCGATAGGTAGGGCTCCGCGAGTCGCGTTCCCCGAAAGAAAAATCAGATGATCTATAGTCCCCCTTAAGTAGATAGAATGGGGTATATGGGGATCTTATTATGATATACCCAAAACCATATTCTATCTACCTAAGGGAGACTACAAGCCCTAAACCGCGAGAGCGTCTGCTCAGGCGTTCTGTAAAGCGGAAATCACATGGATGACCCAAAGGGTTTAGGGTTTAAGGGTTTAGGGTTTAGGGTTTGACCCAAGCCCTAAAACCACCAGAGCGTCTGCTAAGGCGTTCTATGAAGTGGAAGTCGGATGACCTTTGGAACAGTCAGGAGATGCACAAATCTCTCAAGATTACTAGCTTCCGCTGATGTTTCCAGGTCTGTGAATTATGGTTTTAATAGGTTCAATATGATAGGGACATACAGGCATATAGAGGCTTTATGCAGGCATGTATGGGGTGTGAGATTAAGGTTATATGGAGACTCAAATGGAAAGAACGTGGAATATGAGATGGGAGCTGGGACTACGTAGGGTATGTAGGGTTTGGTGAAATACAGCCTATTGACGTAGTTTGGTTCCACCTAAACCCTAAACTTGCGCTTCAACCCTAAACCTGTAGTTTGGTTGAATGATGTTTCATGTTTGTTTCACCTCAAGGCTGAACATCTGCTTCAATGAAATTGATGGCAGACACCTGGGGGCTCTCGAGCTCCTATGGGGGGTCCGACTGCAGTAAGGGCTTAGGGTTTAGGGTTTGGGGTCAAGGATGATAGTGCTTCAAGGGCATGCAAGTTACATCAAAGGGGGACCCCTCTTCTAGAAACACCCACCTCCCAGGTTGGGACAGCCAGTGACTCGAAGTCATGCATGTTGCCAAGAGAAAAGTGCATGCGGTTCCCTTTCGCCATGCCCATGTCGCAAGTTGCGGGTTGTTTTTTGGAATAAAGGAATAGAAAAGAGGATGGTTTCGGGTTTAGGGCCTCGCGTCTATCGCAGCGTCTAGGCAGCGAAGGAATGGACCACAGAACGGAGACTAGTTATTAGATGGTTGGGGATCATAACTACGGGAATCCAGTCCTCCATTCCGTACTCACCACCTATAAGATTGTCCGAAACCCTGCCTATCCCTCTAAATCCCCACCCAGTTTGTATTTCAGTGTCTTCATTCTCTATTCCCCGCCCCAAGCCCTTTGATCTCAAACCCTAGCGCTAGGCTCATAGTCCCCCTTAAGTACATATAGGGATTATATAAGCATTATATAGGGATTATAGAGGGATAATGGAAAAGAAAATGGAAACTACTATTTAGGGTTTAGGGTTTGGGGGATATAGTCCCCCTTAAGTAGATAGAATATGGGATATAGGGGGATCTTATTATAATCTACCCAAAACCATATTCTATCTACTGAAGTGGGACTGTACTTGTTCCTGTAAACCTCCTCCCTTCAGGCTCCCCACCCAGTTAAATTTTTCACGGTAAGGGGTTGAGAGACAAACCGGGACCTTTCAAAATCGGGTCTCTTTGAGGGCCCCACCGAGAGACCGAAAGCCCGAAATCCTTAACGCTTAAGCCCGAAAATTGATGGTGGAATTACGAACATGTAGTGACCAACCCAATTACCGTCATCCCTCTGATTTCGCTACTAGTGGCTAGGCCTGCGTGGCCCACAACGGTCTTGCGTAGGGCCCTGCCTGATACGTTTCATGCTGAGCCCGGGTAGGGAGGCTTGAACGGGGGCAGGGGCCGCCGCCTGCCTTCTGTGGCCCCCTGGTCCTGACAAAAAGAGAGTGCCAGCTTGTGTTGTTAAGCTAGGTAGCCTGAGAACAGTGAAGGACCCTGGTTCACATGATGTGCACATGTTGTCTGCATCCCGGACCTCATTTTGAAGACATTCAATACTACTCCAATCCTGATCCTACTACCCTTATCCTAAACAACAAGCCCCCCAAATCTATATGGTAGTTTCCCAAAATAAGGGGTACCCCAATATAGACCCCAATATACTGTAGTCCTTATTATAGGGACCCCCAAAACGGTACCCCTAATTTTGGGAAACCCCCATTTATACCCTTCAAAGCTAAAGCAACTTAAAGCCCTGAAATCAAGCACTAAACCCTAAACCCTAAATCCTAAATCCTAAACCCTAAACCCTGAACGAGAACCCTAAACCCTATGCAAACTGTGAGCAGTAGCCGTTCGAGGCCCTGCGGCGGCGAAGTAGAGGCCTCCCAGCAGGTTTTGGGGTTTTGGGGTGTAGGGTTTAGGGTTTAGGAGGACCCNNNNGGGTGGGGGGTCCACCTAAGGTGTGGGGGTCTTGCACAAAGGGCTTCGGGGATTTTAAGTTCGGCAATGTAGGGTTGGGCGTTTAGGGGTTATAGAGGCCTGGGTGCAAAGGGTTTAGGGCGTAGTCGCAGGGCTTAGGGCTCAGGAGTGTGTACAAGAAATCGTGCAAAATCCGTCAAGGGGCGTCATTTCCTTAATGTAGGATCTTTAACGTTTTCATGAGCAGCAACATGCAGCTGCAAGACCGATGCGCGACGCCACCAGAAGTCGAAACAGTTGAAATGATGGTGCCAGTAGTGCTGATGATGTTGGCCTTGGCATTGATGGCACCTATAGCCAGGATGCTCTTTCAATACCAGGCCTATACTTGAGGATCCCCCACGTGGCTAGTTTGGGATTCCCTAAGCCTACCAGACCCCACAGCCCTAAACTTTCATTGGTAAATCTAGGGTCCTGACATGTCCTAGCCATGGCCCCCTAACACGGGCCCCTACTAGTCTCCCTGGCTCTTCACTACTTGAGCTTACATGGTTTTCACAAGGTATGATAATAGGTATTTATATAAGGATCCCAGGATTAAGGGTCCATAACCTGAGACGCAAATCCTAGCCTTGCACCAGCAAAGCAAGCCTATACACCCTAAAGTCCCCCTAAAGTAGATAGAAAGTAGATAGGATATGGGGTATATGGGGATCTTATTCTGGTTGTGGGTCAAAGCCATATTCTATCTACTTAAGGGGGACTATAAACCCTAAATCGCAGGATTTCCTCATGTTGGCAGACCTTGAGCCTTTTGATGGCGACCGGATTGCAGTTAAGGAGCCTAACTGCTTTATAGGCCGTTAGGATCTGAGCTCCCTACACTTTTCGTGAGGAGCAATTTTTGGTATTATGGGTTTTAACTGGGAAGTAAAGGCAGCCCATCGAAGCGGAAACTCCTACATGAATAGTTCTGAGTCATTTATATAACTTGGGGGACCCCAATATAGACCCCATGATACTATGGTCCTTACTCTACAGACTAAATTTTGGGACATCCCCATTTATACACGAAATCGATTACGGGCTACTGATGTTTTGTTCTTTCAGTAGCTGCCCAGGCGACTTGAGCGGTGCCTTCAAAGAAGCCCTGATCTCGAGCCGCTCCTGGCTTAGATGGGACTTCAAGGGTTTAGGGTTTAGGGTATGGGGTTTAGAGTTTAAGGTTCCGGGGCGGTTCCCATCAAAAGGTGGGTTTTGCGAGTGCATACGTCTGGAGACCACAATTATGAGCCCCAGCTCATACAGCTTTGCAGCTTCCATTTGTCTTAAAACAGTTCTTAGAATGATGTTGGCTGTTCATTCCAAAGGTTGGAAGATATCTCGTCTCAAGTTTCTGCTTGCATTGGATCATGTTTGGTTGGGGGTTCATTGTGCTCGGGGGCTTTGAGTTAACAAAAAAAGAACCAGATGAGCGCTCACAGTTGGATAGTCGTGCCACTGCATGAAAGGTTACGAAAATGTCGCAGCCACTAGCAGAGCTCAGATGACGAATTGCAGGGCTTGTGTTGTTAGCACAGGTAGTATGACGTGCTTTTCAGTTGGTTACAGGACACCTTAGCTGCGTGGACGCCTGCGCAACAAAGATATTTTCATGCATGTGGCATTTGAAATAGATGAAAAAATCGTGTTATCATCCAGACAACGACACAGACCGGTCAGCCAAGGATCGGTCGCTGACCCTGCGAGTCCTGCTACCTCTTCAGACTTTACCCCTGTGGAGCAAATGCTTCATCGGGAGGCAGGCGTCTTCAATGTGCTTACACACCAGTTTTCAAGCTCTTTGGGCTCTACATAATAAAAGCATCGTTACATTTGATGTGCAGCTTTTGAGGTCGGCTAAGTTGTGCAATCATGTCATGTGTCCGTGGAGCGAGTAGTTCAACTGTCAGATGGTCCTATGCGACGCGCATGAGTCGGGGCCTTTGGAAGCTGTGCTGTGCCACATTCCACAATCTGAGATCCGTCGGGCCTGTGGATGTGGGGGGCCAATGAGGGATGCGGAAAAGGGTTTGAGGTCAAGGGCTTCTTGGGTGTCTCTTTAAATCATGAGCCTTCAGGTGTACGGATGGCCCTTGGCTTTTGGAGAGACCCGACAACCCCTTTAAAGGGACCTACGGGCACCCGAAGTTCAAGCACCTGGCGCATCAAAGGCTTCTACCCGAGGGCCATGGCCTTCCGCCAGGGGATGCAGGGAGCTCAGAGAAAGAAAGGCGTCTAAGGCTGCAGGGTAACTTACAAAGAAAGACTGCTAAGGGTTTAGGGTTGGTCATCTAGGGCCCAAACACTTTTGATTTGAGTTGTGGGGTCTTTTATACTTTGCTGCATAAGGCATATGTGCGGATGATGTTGTTGATTGTAACTGAGGGGGAGAGGCTTTGACGCGGTTGCTATACAGCCCCTACCTCGCCCCAAAGTATGAACTGCTTACCCCACCCCCGACCTCAACTTTTCTATCGCTACCTATAATCCATTACAAGAACCCTAACAACCAGCCTGCACACCGAAATCCACGCCCAAAACTCAAGCAACCACCCTATCCAAACCTCGCCCCTAAGTTAGGAGCAAACTATAACCCACGCCCCACTCTTGTGGTCCTGTGGCTCGTGGTTTACATTAGGCTTATGCAAGGTTTGCATTTGCAGTTTTTGTAGAGGGTCCATAACCTATTAAATTGCCCGTCTTGTGGTTTATGGAGGGTGTACAGACGGTGTATAGAGAGTTTATAGTGCTTATAGAGGGCTTATCTAAGTTCATAGAAGATGTCAAAAAGGATTGCAGACTGTAATAGTTGAAAGGCAGGTTTGTGTAAGAGAGGACCACCCCGATCCCCCTATAATGAAGGTTTAAAAGCGACGGCAATTGCGAGGATGGATTGAGGACCACTTCGATTCCCGTGCCTGTTGATACTTTGGAAATGCGGTTAAAGCATGAGGGGCCAAAAGTGACCACAGTTACGAGGATGGAGGTTGTGAGGCGGCACAAACGACGACAGCTACGAGGATGGCGACCCCGAGAAACCCCATCCTAGTGACTGTTGACACTTTTGAAGCATACCGGCGGTGGGGAGGATACTATGAGGCTGGTTGGGCGAACCGAGAACCGCGATCACATGGGAGTTATCGTAGTTGCCAGGGGGTTTACCAAGATTTAGGGCAGTTGTCTTTGGGTTAATGGTCTGCAGCTCCGGAAGGTGGCAACCGTGAACCGTAGAAAGGAGGACTTACAGGTGCCCAAGCCAGCTTCCAAGATTCCTGAACATTTCGAACGGTGCGTTGGTCGCGTCCATTGCCATCGTGTGGTTAACCTCACCCAAATCCCATGGTTTGAAAAACAATTCCCTAAGTCCAACGCATTTCAAATCTCCATACACATCCAGTTTTCATTTCAGTTTCCATATCTTTTTTTTCAGTTGAATCTCTTTCATTTATTTTCCGGATTAACATCACCTCACTTCCGCTGAGCCCTAAACCTAAATGTTGAGTTTTGCCCTCACCCAGTAACAGTTCGATATCAGTGTCATTCTATCGTTCGTTATAGCCTCTGTACTATTAACCCTATTGCAGACTGATATTGGGTCGCGGGCAGTATCCAACCTAAACCCCTAAAACGCCAAGCCCCAAACTCCAGGTCTTCCATCGTCTTTGGGGTCCTACGAGCAGTTTCATGCAGAGCTACCAGGCGTGAACGGGGCTCTTGTGGGTCGCTTTGCAAAAAAAATGGGGTATAGGGTAGGTTCACGGGACTGACTTTGTCGCCACATTCTAAGGGGGTTATGCCCCCGCGTATTGTGGGTGTAGCCTACACAAGTCTGGTTAGGCGAGTCCTAGACAGGATGACAAGCCTAGTTCTGAGTACTTACTAAGTTCCACGAACCTTTCCATAGGCTGTGTAGGGACTGGTTGTGGTTCTGTAGACGGAATGGGGTCAACAAACTTGAATAAGATATGCCCTAGCTCCTTCATATTCGATTTACTCAACACTTCCCCTGAGATCTCTATACTCTACCTACCGAAAGATGTGTTCGGAAGATCCCCTCCGTTCATTTTACTCAGGGGACACAGGCTGAACGAATCAGGGGCCCAGTCGGCTCTTCTAGCAACCTCCTAAACCCTAGACCCTAATCCCTTTCCAGGTGCGCAGACAAGGCACGGACCTCAATCCACCACTTCCCGGGCGCAGCTGAGAGGTGTATGAAGATGGAGGGTTTAGGGCGTTTAGGGTTCCTGACAGGAGTATCAAGGGGTCTGCGTCATTTTTGAGCGAGGATCTGATGAGAATGGGGCATGTCAGGGCGCTGTTCTTGAAATGCACGAAGCAAAGACCAGCATGCTATGAAGCACACCTTCACCGTATTGCCAAGAACCGGCCAAGAAGGTACCACCATCTCGGCCACCCCTCATATCGATATATACCTACTATATACCCTATATGTACTCTTCAGGGTCCCTAGAGTCCTCCATATTAGGGGCCCAACCTTAGAATATGGCTCCTGCTGCTAGGCCGCGACGTGCGCTGGTCGGCGGCTTATTTTCAGCAATACCTGCCATGCTTTTCTGGCTCATCACCTTCCCCAAATAATGTTTCCCCCCTGGTACGTAACAGAAATTCACCGAAAAACATGTTGGTAATTAAGCTACTATATTGGGGAAACCCTATTATTTACTATATATACCCATTATGGTTAAACTAAGTTCCTTAACAGCAATACTAAAGTGGGAATACTGGGACTCAGGGGAGTGGAGGGTTTGGTGAGTAGGGGGAGGGAGTGGGAGCTCCGCAGCTGCCACCCTGAGGTCTAGCCCTGAGATCAGCCTGGGGCTCAGGGGGTGGCAAGGAAAAGCTCAGGCCCTCAGGTGGTCCTCCACACTCACTAGTAGTGGGATGATGGTAGGTTCCATGTATATCCCGAGAAATGCACACCCAAAACTAATGAAGACTAATACGCCGAAGCAGGCCTCAGTAAGCCCCATCATTCCCAAAAACATCCCTAAGAAGGTCGCAATTTATGGTGGTCCATGTACTGGAGCGCCGCTAGCCCCAGGAATTTAGAATAATCCGTTCGGTTCAAAACCGGCCACCCCCAAACATCTTAAACAAAAAATTAAGAGGCCTAACATACCCATGTTTGGGTTGGGATCTGTTTAACAGTAGGGGAAAGGGATCAGGCTTACGTGCTTGTTTGGTTGTGGGAGTTTGTAAGCTGATTTCAGCCACCAAAAAATGACCCTGCAGATCAATGAGATGCTTGAGTCACAGGATTACAAAACCCGAAAACAGTCATGGGTAAAACTCTTGCGGAGGATGCAGGTGTATTTCTTCGGGCTGTTACAAGGTGAGCTAAGATCTGAACACTACCCTGAACTCCAAACCCTAAAGGGCCCCAAACCCTGAACTTTTATAAGCCCTTCAACCCTGAGTCCTCAACCCGAAATGGTGGTTCTTAGCAGTTTGTTCATTCTGCATTTGTTTTCCAAAAGCTGAGTCCTCAACCCTAAATTGTAGTTCTTAGCAGTTTTTTCATTCTGCATTTGCTCTACCATCAGATTCTCGATGTTTGTCTTGTATATCCCTTAAAATCTAAAGCCTAAACCCTAAGCCAACGTCTGAGCCCTAAACCCTAAACCCTAATCCCCTAAACCCTAAACCCTGAACCGCCAAACCTAAAGCCTAAATCGCATGAGGTGAGGAAAAGCGGTGTGATCCCTTATACCTTCATATGTACTATAGTCTAAACTCCTTAAAGGGGGACATATAGGGGATTATATAAGGGACTACTATAAGGGGATATTAAGGGGGATGCTAGGAGTTTAGAAAATGGCTCATATAACCCAATAACCCTTGTATGCCTCTAAATAGTTCTACATGCGGCCATATTCCTCATATAACCTTATGTAAACCTCTTGACCCCATGCATGAGGTGAGGAAAAGCCGTGGCAGGCATCTGCTGAGCTCCAGTGTTCCGTCCGCGCTGGAAGCTTTGAAGCTGACAGCCCGATGTGGGAGGCTTTCTGAAATTCAGCCTCAAAGTATACAGGTATTTCTGCGTTTTTGGGGGTTTGCACAAGGCAGTCCCGGGGGAATGGGCGTAGCACTGAGCAGGTGTTGCGTGCGTCCGTGCGCATGACCCTAAACACGACCTATGGATCTAGGGTTGAGACTTTGACAGGTCCGCCTGAGCACGTAAGAGAGAGAGCTAAACCCTAAACCCTAGTTATTGCCTCCATTCAGGTCCCGGTGCTGGGATGGCGGCCCTACAAAGAGGTGTGGCTGCCAGGCTGTTGTTTTTCTCTTAAGTGTGCTTCCGACGTAGGTGATGCAGTTTGCGCTTTGTTACGAGCCTGCGGCTTTTGCTGCCGGGGCCTCACGGTCGAAGCTTTCAATCACCACGCTCGAAGGATGCATTACTTTGCTCATGGCAGTGGATGAGGTCAGAGGCTTGCCCCACTGGTGTTTTTTCAAAATGTGGGTACCCTTGCCCGCAACAAATCCTAGAGATATGGGGGTTAAAAGGGGACTAGAGGATTGGGTGGGATCCCAGAATTCATGATTGTTGTCTTTATTTCTGTTCCTATCATATCATTTTTACTCCTATCCATTACTAATACGACTAGTAGATATTATAAGTACTATTATTATTGCTTACGACTATTACTAACTATTACTAACTATTACTTTTGCTGATTATTATTACTGTTACTATTGCTTTATCTATTACTATTACCAGTAGACCCTAAACTCTAAACCGCTCTGAGCCCCGAGCTCCTGGGCTCCTCGAGGGGAAGTTTGCTGACGTTGAAGTCAGCGAAGTTCTGGCTGTGCAGCAGGTGCCTGTGCCACGCTTTGATACATTCTTGTCGGCATTCCTGCCCTAAACCCCAAACCCTACTCGCTAAACCCTAAATCCTGAACCCTAAACCCTGATCCCTAGACAACCCTAAATCCTAAACCCTAAGCCCTAAACCCTAAATCCTAAACCCTAAACCCTACTCCCAAACCTTCAACTCTAAACAAAGCAGGTGGGGAATGTAGATGCTGGCAGCATTGGGAACTTCCGCAGCGAAATCCTCATGCTGTTCTACCAGTCCTGGCCTAAGTTTAGGGTTAAGGGTTTAGGGTTTAGGGTGCTTCCTTTGTGTGGCATACAGAGCGGAGCTCGTGTGCTGGCTGAGCTAATCGCTGTCGTGCGGGCCTCAGCTCAAAAAAAAAAGGTTTAGGGTCCAGGAAATGGGGTTCCCCAAATTCGGGTACCTTTAAAGGGGGATATCGGGGTTGTAATACAGGGGTATATAGGGATCTATAGCGTTCAGGGTTTCCAAAAAAGTTAGGTGTACGTTTTTCATTAGGATTGACATAATTATTGTTGGGTCTATGTTGGGGTCGCCCTTTTTGTAAATAGGGACTGCCCACTCTGCCAAATTTGGCTGGGCATACTCCAGACTAGACAACATGTTGACTCTTGCAAGGCCAAAGTGTGCTGGACCGACTGTGCGGCGCGCTCATCTGACTTGTTGCTATCAATCCTACGCCCTAAGCACTAAATCCGAACCCTCAGCCCTAAATCCTAAACCCTGTTGGGGTGACATCCCAGACCCCTGGGAGGATCT
>CAJNIZ010011248.1:0-11885 GCA_905231905.1 Symbiodinium pilosum | reverse complement strand
TTTTTTTTTTTTTTTCTAAATTGTTTCCTTGTGGTTTGGTCCCAGGTGGTGATGGTTTCAATATAGTTTCTCTAGAAGTTTTTTTCTGGTCCCAGGAGTCTCGGGTAGGCCGAAGACAGCTCAACCCATAACAAACCCTAAGTAGTCCGCAACGAACCATAAACAATCAACAAATTGATTTTGGTTGTTGCCTTTAATGACGCTGTTTGTTGATGATTGCGTTATAGTTCTACAGGATTTAGGCGTTTTCTCTTCTCTGGCAGGCCCTACATAGCTGAACCCACAAAACGATTTCGTGAACAAGCATGAATGAAAAAGGTATGCACCGTCAAAATCACTGAGCAAAACGTAAGTGTAGCCTGTAAACAAACCATACGTAATAATCAATAACACTATGCTTGACTATTTTGAGTCCTTGCTGCAATAGATGGTCCTCTAACTATGCAACCTCGGCACACTTGGCTTGACTAAGCTCACCGAGATGGCTTCTTGTTCATGCTTGTCTGGGACTGGGGGAATGGACTAGTTGAGGGCATCATTCATGGGTGATCATACAGGGACTCTTAAGCCTTAAGGCCTAAGCCCTGAGCCCTAAACCTGAAGTGCTATTTACACCCTCGTCTCTAGACCGCGTCAAAACCTTATGTTACATTAATCCCAAGCCCGAGACTGTAGCAGGGATCCATCCCTGGAAGCCCAGGTACCCATGTAGTAGGTCCTTGGGCTACAGGTAGTAGCCCAATATATAGGTAACTGGGCTTCTAGGGCATTCCCCCATTCCCAACTAGGAGCCTTGATGTCAGGCTGTCAGCTTCTTCGGATATCGGATTTACAAGGCCGACCGGGCTAAGGGTTTAGGGTTTCGGGTTTAGGGCTGAGGGTTGAGGGTTTTGAGGTGAAGCTTCAAGGTAGGATTTAGTGTTTAGGCTTTAGAGTTCAGGTTTCGGGTCTAGGGCTCAGGGTGGTAAGTTCAGGGTTCAGTGATGAGGAGTCCGTGGCATCATTGTCTAGGGTTCAGGGTCAGCTGCCTGATGTTCAATCCCATGCCATGCAGGTTACTGTCCTTATGATCAGCACCCCGAAGTAGCTGCGAAAAAGCTCCAGCAGTTTCACTTCTTCCCTCTCAGGCCTAGCAAAGTGAAACAAACAGCTTCTGTGGTAGAAAATGGTTTCACCTACCTAGTTGAAAATTGCGCTGTAAATCTGCCATGCGCGTGTCGATAGTACTGACTTCTTGGGTCCCCATGACATGACTAGAAAGCCGTCAGAATTCGGGGGTGTCCGAAAAAGGGATCGTGGTTTTGGCGCCCCTTCCACATAGCACCTCTGGCAAGCCGGCGGTTTCAGGGGCGCCCAGCAAGCTCCTCGTCAAGGCTTTCGGAAACAAGAAACTTGGCTATAGAAATAGGTTGTTGTTGACCAAGATGGACCTACCTGAGTTTAGGTACTAAGTCCTAATAGGAATAGGTTTGGGTGGTTTGGCCGCCTGGGACGGCGTGGGGTGGGTCCGCTGACCGGCAGGCAGGAGTCAGGGCGTCCCCTAGAGTCCCTTCCCCCAAAAAATGTGTTAGGTGGCCAGCCACTGTCTGACCACAGCAGCATGTCGCACAGCACGACACACTCGAAGCGATTCGGTAGCACAACCATCTCTGCTTCAATGCTATGTCACAGCAAACCCTCTGAACCCTGAGCCCTAAACCCTGAACCCTAAATAGTAGTTTCCATTTTCTTTTCCATTATCCCAACATAACCCCTAGACAACCCCTAAGTTCTATCTACTTAAGGGGGGCTATATACCCCCAACCCTAAACCCTAAAGGTGGCCTTCCCATTCTTTGCCTTCCTCGTGGGCTTTGGCCTGGAGGTACACACTCTGTTGAAGGGCTATTTCTCAGGATCTGGCAACGGGGATATGGGGAGTCTTTAGGTATGCTATATTTTCGAGGGTTTCGGATTTAGGGTGTAGGGCTGAGGGGTTAGGCTGCAGGGTCTAGGGTTTGCAGTAACCTGCAGTGACTTTACGGTGACGGCGGTGACGGTACGGACTTGGTCACGCCCAGTACAGTACAGCACCAGGAACCGGGGAAATGTAGGAGCTTGAGCAGGTACAGTGACATATGCCTGGCATAATTCCAGTAATCACCTCCTCCGATAAAGTGACCCCACTCGACCCCTAATGACACATCCCGCCTACATCAACATGTATTATTAGGGGCGAGGAGTTTTGTTATGGTGGGGAGGTGATTTTAGTGCACCCTTGGCCTTATTCAGGCCCCCTGCGCTGTCAATGATAATGTAGACCCCAGATTAATAAAGCACCTCCCCTGAATAGTGATTATAATGGGGATGCTAATATTAGGACCCTTAAAGGGGGGGGTTATTCATCATGGGGCTACATTCTCCCCACACCTAAGCCCTAAATAGTAGTTTCCATTTTATTTTCCATGATCCCCATATAACCCCAATATAACCCCTTTATTAATCATGGGTCTGCATTAGCAATGGATGCTTATGTTTTCTAGCTGCTGACCTTGGGGCCCATTCTCTCTAAGATGTCCAAAGAATGAACCGTTCCAATGAGTACATGGGGATTACATGTGCGTTATATATAGGGGCTTTATAGGGGTTATATACGGGGCTTCATAGGGATTATAGAGGGATTCTGCAGCCCTGGGAATCTATATGCATCCTTGGGCCCGTTCCTAGGATTGCGGTTGTTTAGGGTTTAGGGTCTTAGGGTTTAGGGTTTAGGGAGGAACTTAAGTTTACGTAGTTGCCGATGATATAGGCACGGTACATGGTAAACACTACGATTTCTTTATAGCTTACTTAGCCGATAGTAGAGCTTCAACCTTTTTGGCCTTCCTTTTTGTGGTATCTATAAGGAAGTTTGAACTTTTTTAGCCCTGGTAATTGGGGAATAGAGGTAATGGCAACTTTATTCAACCCAGTCTCGTTGGGACAGGCGTTGGTAGGGTCGCAGTGGATGAACGAGATGCCGGATGAGTCCACCACTGTAAAGAAGGCCGGCTTTACAGGGTGGGTGGGAGGAGTAATCATTTCTATTGGTGTGTGTGTATATATACATATGAGCCATAGTCCAAACTCCTTAAGGGGGCTTATATTGGGGAATATATAGGTGAGTACTATAGGGGTTATTGAGGTGGATACTAGGAGCTTAGCCTATGGCTCATAATATATGATATGCACGGCTTATTTATGTATGTACGTCTATTGGTCGGGTTGAGCTTCTTCTTTAGTGTTTATGGACTAGGTTTGGAGAATGAGTCAGTAGAGCTCGTGATCGGGATGCTTGAGCCATTGTTCTGACGCCTGCATAAGTCCAGAAGCAAAACGGGACTACAGTAGCTTTGAGGGATTGAGACGTAACACTTACGGATTGGGATTTAGGGTTCATCGCAGCTCAAGGAACCTTCGAGATCCCTGTGGGTATTTCCGGGTTGAAGGATGTCAGCAGAATTCAACAGAGTTTCGAACGGTGTTCCCCGAGAAGTGAGGGGGACAGTGCAACAAGAGCGGTCGGTTACGATGTGGCAGAGATGGCGGTCGACCCAGAACATATATCACGGCTGCGACTGCTGCTGCCGCCGCCGCTACTCTGCTGCGCCTACGGCTGCTACTACTCTGTAGTAGCGGCGGCGGCGGTGGCGGCGGCGGCGGCGGGGGTGGTGGTGGTGGTGGTAGCAGCAGCAGCAGCAGCAGCAGCAGCAGCAGCAGTGGTAATCAGAATCAACTGGGCAATGTCGGATTCACAGTGTTGGTGCCTGGGCGGTTCAAGACGGCGGTGTCAGAGATATGTACCGCCCTTTCCCGTAGCACATCTCAGCGAGTAAGGCCAGACGCCCCGAACAGTCACGCGCGGTGTAGAGAGGGAGGAGTAGTCTACCAGTCACTAGTATAGCCTCGCTTTTGTTGCTTGGGCCGGCAAGTGAAGTACCCATCCGATTGTAAGGACAGAGCCACCCTTGCGGACCCAATGCACGCATCAGGTCAAAGCTCCATCCAAAAGTCTAAAAATCCCCAACTCAACAATTGCAACAGCGGTGGTTTGAACATGAAAGCCATGGATGGCAGAACATCGCGAACAGAAGATTCTAAACGGCCTGCAATTCCACAGCTCATCTAAACATCTCGGAGCACGTGATTTCGAGTGTACTAGAGATCGAAGCTACCAAGCAACATTTGGTCTTGCTAACTCAGGTGATCGTTCTCGTCTGCTGCGTTCTCTGGGGGACAGTGGCAGCGGTGCCATGGCATCACATTTCGCAGTTTTGCGGTGCAGACTGTGCCTTCTGTAACCTTTGTCCATAACCCAGGCTCCCACACATGCGTCTGAGTTCACTGAGCCTTGCAAGGTGATAGCGCGAAAGTGCCAGAACAGCATAGAGAAGGCGCTGGGCGAGGCCTTGTAGCTGATATCGTTTTGGCCTTCGTGGCAGGTGCTGGGCGTTTTGTTCGGTATCTCCCTGGGACTAGCTGCAGCAGGCCCAGTTCCTTTAGGGAGTTGACGTGCCGCTTGTCTAGTGTGATTAGCAGATCCTGTTTAATCAGGATTTTGCGCGCCAATGCTGACTGAGGATTGGGTTTCCCCAGGCCAACCCGTGAAAGCAAGACCAATAGCCATGGTTTGGTCCAACTGCGAGATCCGGGTGCATTGAAGACCTAACATGCAGCGAAGCCTCAACAGTAAATCCTAAACCACAAAACCCTAAGACCCGAAGCCCAGCCCCTAACCCAGCCCGATGCCTAGCGACAGGCATCCTACTGTACGCCTTCCATAGGCAGCGGGAGAGTTGGCTTCAGGGTTTAGGACGTAGGGTTTAGGGGTTATATACATGTTCTGACCCAAGTTATCTACCGATTGCTTCCAGATTGATTCTACCAGCTGCACGCGGTAATGACCTCTCACTCAGACTAAGCCCCCGAACCCTCTATTATGTAAACATTCCGAATACAGGATAGGATGCCACAATGGAGCATTTAATATCAGGGGCTTGTAATATTAGGGGGAGGGATTTGTGAGGGTTTAGGGGTCGAGACAATCCAGCCCCCTTGAAATCAAAACTCCCACACTACCCTGATGCTAAACATTCCCACTGTGGTATATCATGCTATATATTTTTTGTACCAAAAAGTGATATGAGGGGTGGGTGGGAGGGTTTAGGGGATCGAGTTACAGAAAAACATAAAATGGGTGGCCCGGTTATCTTTAGGGGGTACCGCAACCGATGAACGTAAATAGTAGGCGCATACGCTTACAATCTAGCAACTGCAGGTGCACTAGTGAGCGCAACAGCTGTACAAGTAATGAGCACGAGAACGGATGGCTTGAGCCATTGCAGGGTAGAGCGCCGCAAGTCTTAGAAGTTCTGCCGACGCCCCAAGCCCCTACACCCTGAGTGCCAAAACTCAAAGCCTGCAGGCCTCTGGAAAAAGCCATCGGGGACGGCTACAAGGGTTGGGAGCAGTTCGGAGGTGGAGTTCTGTGCCAGAGCGTGGGCGTGTCTCCAAATGATATCCGTGTAGGGATGCTACTATTAAGACCCTCTGACCACCACTATCTTGTTTGGGGGCACATAGGGGAAAGGTCCGTGCAAGGAAGAGATTGCTAAGCATGGCTTTAAGCAGTCTACAGCGGGATCAGTAGAAGCTTAGTGAGTGTATGTATGGGATGCCCTTGCACGGGGACTGTAGACACAATTCCGGACATACATTGAGGTTGTGTGACTATAATGTTGGGAGATGTCGGGGTAGGTGGACGTAATTTTTGGATGATAGCAGCGTACAAGCGGCCCTGTTGTAGCTCGGAAAGCCGCCCATGACGCATTCCTTTTGGGCACAGTCCCGCATGATCACGGAGGCCTAAGCCTTCGCAGTACACTAGTTGTGGGGTTGTCAAACTCATGGTTTTTCTATATCATCAGATCCCATAAAGATCAATTTGGGAATTCGCTAGCATTGTCACGCTACACTCCTTGTATTCATTCTTACCATGTTCTTCGGGTTCCCTACTCCGGGTTCGCATTGGGTCTCCCTTATTCACAGAGAGTATCTCCTCGGGCACACTCCCAATCTGAGAAGTTTTCACATGGGAGTTTCTTCGAGCTGTGCCTGTGCAATTACCCCCAAAAAAGCTCCCTCAGCTGTGTATAATCCTTGCGCCTTCGGACATCCATTCTTTGTGTATTGCGTGGGACCCTAAACCTATGGGCTCCTCTAACCACCCACTACACCATCCGCTTCCAAGGTTCCCCTTTAGATGTCCTCCAATCAGCCTGAAGCGGAGGGAAACCTGCGAGTTTGGGGTAGTAATTAGCCCCAAACCCTAAGTTGGAGGTTCCCATGATACCCCTTGAGCCCTGAGAGCAAATCTTGCATGCAGGGATCACCGTGGGAGTTCCTTTGGCTTGTCTGACCGGCTACTTCTGCAGGCACAACAGCTTTATGCGCTGCGCTGTTATCTTACTGTGGGTTAGTAAGAAATGAGGGAATATAGGGTTTAGGGTTTAGGTTCTAGGGTAGGGAATAAGGAATATAATGTACAGGGATTATGTAGGGCTTATATTCCGCTATTCACTGCTAAACAACAGTAAGTCATGGGATCCCCAAGAAGAGAGAATCCACCCTAGACCCTAAACCTTACCTGTGTAGGGTTTGGAAATTGGGATTCACGGATTTGGAGATCCCAGCTGCAAAAAATGCTAGGCAAGTTACGCAGCATTGGCCAGTATCCCCTGCCACGCCCCAACAATCCCAGTGTTTTTACTTAAAGCTTGGCAGGTGGAATCCCGCTCTGTCCATAGCATTAAACCTTACACCCTAAACCTAGACCCTACATGTAGGTGAGAGTACAAATGAGGGACTACAGGTGAACGCCTGGATATTACTTGTATGTGCTCCTCCCTGGCTTTCAGGGACCTGCTACCATTGGAATTGTCTGCTTCTGAAATGGCCGGAATGCCTGGTGTCCCAGGAATCCCTACGTATTCAATTTAGGGTGTAGGAGGGGGGTTCAGGGTGCCGGGCGAAGGAAAGATAGCAAGGGTTCGGTGGCCAGGGTTGCTATCTAGCGCAGATTCTTTCAGCGGCAGGAAAAGACAAGTGGCAATAACCTGCAGCAGTGTAGGCTCCAATGCTACTGGCCTCATACACTGCTAGTGCTAATGAGAAACACATTGTGGCAACTTGCCCGACCCATTGGCCTCCAAATGTGGCGTTCTCGCGTTTGTCGGATGATTGTTATTGTAGTATACTATGGTATAATATAGTACAATATACTACAATATGGTATAACATAAGTATACGATAGTATAATATAGCACAAGATAGTATAATATAGTACAAGATAGTATACTATAGTACAATATAGTACTTTATAGTATACTATAGTATTCATGGATTGAATTTTGACTGCTACAGTCCCTTCCTACTGAGCCTTGCGGCGTCGCCGCCTTTGAAGCTTAAGATTGAATAGTAATAGAAATAATAGCAACAATAGAAACAATACTGATAATGATAATAGTAATGGTATTGCCCCCCTTCAAGTGCCTACAGCTAGAGGGGTGGGATCCTTTAGGTTGGGGCCGGGGCTACGATACTTTTGACAGATTCCAGCAGCGATGCAGGACCTGGGTGAAGCACCTCATCATGCTTGTCACAGCCTTCTTTGGAGCGTGGACTGCGTGGCTGTGCGCTACCAGTCTTTTGAGGTGTGCAGAGGCCGGTGATTTGTAAATCAGTGGCTGTAAAGAGACGGCTGCTGGCCGAACATAAGAATGAAATGGCCGCGAGCTAACCCTGCCTGTCCCTGGTCAAGCCCGTCCCCCAGTCCTCCTCCTCAATTGAAATCATTGGAGGAAAGGCAGTTAGGTGATGGGATGTTGCGAGCTATACAGCCCTTGTACAGAAGTCGTGACTCCAGTGAGGGCGGTAGGGGGACGGAGGTATTCTCAAATTCTAAATCCCCAACCAAAGCCCTAAACTCTACACCTGAGAGGTGGAGTCCCAGCTGCTGCAGCGGCACATCATCAACTTGATTATCGTCATAGGCGAGAGCTGCCTTGCTTGAGCCGCTTGCAGACTCATGGGTATCCCGTATATAAGCGGTTATGGGCGCCCTATACTGTTACGTAGAAGTATCGAAGCTGATTCTTGTCTATGTCACAACTACCTTAGGAGGAACCTCCACCCTGTTATAGTGGTACAATAGGTGTATAGTGGGACCATAATATAATCCTCATCATCCCTTGTAGCCACGATTACAGGTTTGGGGGTCCACCTAACAACTACCCAAGAACCTCCAAGCGCTGGTCGATAGGGTTGGGAGAGTGACAGGGCCAACAGACACGCCTCCCTGAATCCTAATATAGTGCAAGAATATAGCATTGATATAGTAAGAATATAGTAACAATATAGCAATAATATAGCAACGCTATAGTAAGCCTCCATTCCTTGTTTACGAACATATTTAGCAGAGTTGGTGTCCTCAAAATCATGGGGTTTGCTGACACAAGGGCCTGCATGTTTGATAGGGCTGACATTTACAATGGTGCAAGTCATAGAGAAGCCACAAGTAATACCAATGTTACTCCCTTGCAATCCCTGCAAGGCACCCCAAACCCTATTCCAATCATTTAGGCCCCACATTGTGGCACTGCACTTTTTGGATCTTTTTGGCAAGGCCTTGGAGTCCTGGGGCTTGTTGCGCAGATCTTGTGGCAACCTCGAGGAGAGCGGAAGATGCGCACCCTTGTCGAACATCAGAGCCGCGGTTCGGGGTTTAGGGCTGAGGGTTCTTGAAGGTTTAGGGTTTATCTAGGGTTTTGGGCCTATTTAGGGTTTAGGGTTGTTTTGGGGTCTAGGGCTCTAGGGCCGAGGGCGTCAGAGTTTTTACCGCGATGTCTCCTTCCCCAGACCACTGCCCCTTCTAATCAAGACTTACTAGTATTGCACTAGAACATGACATTTGGGAGCATTTACGACTTGCGGGTCGGGATTTAAATCAGAGTGAGGAGAGTAAAGTTACGTAAACTTCCTGAAGCCATGTGATAGTATGTGAGGTTTGGCTCCAACGAATAGCTTACGGATTCGGTGCCAAAGCTGAGGTGAAGTGGCCGGTGCCGATGGGGTGTGATGTGTCTGACTTAGATGCAGCCCGCGACAGATCACAGATGATCACAGTCTGTCTTCTAAGCTGACGTCTGTAGTCTCCGTGTGCTGTAGGGTTTAGGGTTTAGGGTGTAGCTTTTGTGCTCACTGAAACTCCGAGAAGGTGACGAAGGCCACCAACATGTACAGGGCCCGTCGCCGGATTGCTAGGTTCTGCGCAGGTCCCTAAATAGCAGTATCCATTTTATTTTCCATTATCCCAATATTACCCCAACATGCTATAGTAGTTTCCATTTTATTTCCCCTTATCCCAAAGCCTCGCTCAAAAAGTTTATTGCCGTCCCCTGACCGGCTAATTCAGATCAGTGATGCGTTGGAGAGCCACTCCACTCAAGTGCAGTCGGGTGGTGATCGGGGTTCATGCTCTGGCACAAGCCTGCATGAACTGGTGCATCAAGATTCCAAGCATGCTGGACCTTCGGGCAAGTGTGCTTGATGCCTGATTGGTAGAAGCCCAGGCAGGCGTGCATGCCCAGAAACAAGCCCTGTGCTGCTCTGGGTTTAGGGTTTAGGAGGTTTAGGGGGTTTGCGGCAGAGGCCAATAGCTGGAGGAATGGATCCCTATAGCCCACATATAATACCCCAAAGTACAGTTCTTTCCATTTTCTTTTCCTTTCATCCCGGACGAGCAGCTTACAAGCATCTCCATACTGCACCTCCGAAACTGGGGGTTAGTAGGTAGTAAGGGAATTTAATCACCGTATAATCCCTATATCCTTAATGTAATACTGGGATCCTATTATACTCCTTGTTAAGGGGAGAGGGTTCATTAATCAGGGGTCTACATTCTTCCCTACTCACCCCAGTAAGACACATGCAGCCCGGAAAGGCTCAAAGTTGTAACTTGTCCGTAGACCGCCCTTGGCGGGGTCAGCGGAGATGAATGGTACAACTGTCAGGAACTTGGACTTGGCTTTCCCAAAGGTTTAGGATTTTGGGGTTTAAGGGTTTGGGGTTTTGGGGGCTTAAGGGTTTAAGGTTTTGCGGGTTTAAGGGCTTTGGCGTTTTGGGGTTTAGGGGTTAAAGGGTTTTGGGGTTTAGGGTTTTGGGCTTAAGGGTTTTGGGGTTTAAGGGTTTTGGGGTGCAACTTAGGGGTATGCACAAAATGCACAAATTATCCTTATCGGGAGCCCCTGTAGTGGAAAGTATTTGGGAGTGTTGAAGGGGGATCGCGAATTTTGGGAATTTCCAGATAGGGGATGTGAACAAATGCTTCTAAACAAAATATGTTAAGGTACGAGTGTAGAGATCCATGCTTCCGCTGACACAGTGCAAGCTTGTCTCTGTCATACTTGTAATCGGCTAAGAGCTGTGCGTAGTTAGCAATCTTGAAGCCATGAATCCTACATCACAAGCCCCAATCCCTTTACAGAAGGGAGATGCTCGTGTTGAGTCCTGAGACGTGGTGCTGTGAAGAATTCGACCTAAGTTACCATGATATGGACATATAGTAGATATTACGAATCCTTCCATATTAAGAATTTGAGTGTGAACCCTAAAGCCATTACCAATTCAAGCTCCTTAGTGGCAACCCCGAAAACAACTCGAGGCATTGCTTCGGACGTACGGGTCACGAGTCTTGCAGCTGCCTGTCCTGTATGGGCCTTAAGATCTGCGTTTGATGGCGGGATTTAGGGTTCAAAGGGTTGTTTGGTAATCCCGCCTCTACCGCATGGACCCTATGGCTGATCATTCTACGATTGTTATAGGGCCTTCATGCTGGAGGTATTGAAGGTTCACTGAAGATCCCTGCATTGTTGCAAATCCTGTAGGATCTATCTTTGAGCATAAGGTGGTGCAAGATTTCTGCCATCCGCAGCCTGACCCATTTCATTTTGATTCAGACCATTGACATGCATCTTGTGGTGATTCTTGCCAGACTCCTGGGAGGATTTAGAAAGAAGTCTTGGCTGCTCCTCTTCTTTGGATCGTTCTTGGACATCAGTTCCTCTTTATTTCTAAAAGCAGGAATTGGGAAGTTGTAGTTCTTAAGAGTACCCCAGTGAGGAGACAGTTGAGTAATTTATTTGGGATACTCTGGTACCGAACATAGAGTAAGATTATATACTTCGGTATAGCACTTTTATGTAAGGAATATAATCTTACTGGGTTCAACCACCAAACCCTAAATCCTATACCCTAAACCAAACCCGTTCACAACCTAGAAGTCCCTTCTGCTCACTTGTTTTCATCATAAACCCTAAGCCCTAAACTCTAAAACTCCCCCTTCATCCTAAACCCCTAAATCCCCAAACCCCTAAACCCTAAACCCCTAAACTCTGAACCTCTAGACCCTAAACCCCAAACCCCTAAACCCCAAACCCCTAAACCCTAAACCCTGCCATTTCTGTGGCAGGCTCTTGCACTTCTCAGTAGAGCCTAGAACGCTCATGCGTTCTTGCAATTCTTCTTCTGACTTGCCTGATGATACGTTCCGATCTTGGAACCAGCAGTATAACGACCTACGCAGCAACGTTGCCAGCATTCTTCTCAAACTGCAGTAGCTCCTACTGTAGATACAACTTGCAGTTGTGATTAACAAACATCACTTGTCTCACTTTGGACGCTCTGACTTCGGTCCGCATGTACCCTAAACCCCTAAACCCCTAAACCCCTAAACCCCAAACCCCTAAACCCCTAAACCCTAAACCCCTAAACCCCAAACCCCTAAACCATTTTGGCTCAAGATTTGGCCCG
>CAJNIZ010011247.1:0-11180 GCA_905231905.1 Symbiodinium pilosum | reverse complement strand
TTACAGCTTCGTCTGCTGCAATCCACGTACCCCTCCACGGCACTTGTATATTGGGTCCTGCCCGCACCCATTAAGCTTGGGGATTAGGGTTTAGAGTTTAGGGTTTAGGGTCTAGGGCTTAGTGTTTACGATGTCCTGCAGTATTTTTCTTGCCAGCATAGAAGGACGCAAAGGAGTATGCATGTATGACTGCATACATATAAACATAGATACTCTAAACGTATATGTATACATATGTAGGGATAAACAGTGATAGCATACAGGGAAATTCTGGGATTCGCCAGGGACGAAGCAACACTTCCCAACAAGGCCTCACTGCACCAAAAACCTAAACCCTAAACCCTAAAACCTAAACCAAAGCAATGTATGTGAGGGCCGATCTGCTTCGAAAACAGGGCTGCGGTAGGTTGAATCTACAGGATGCTATGAAGAGCTCTACAAACACTACAGAGGAACCTAAGGAGGCAGTATTCATTCAGGTTGGGCAAGTAAACCCTGAGCCCCAAAACCTACACTCTAAACCCTAAACCCTGTTTCGATGGTAACTGGCAACAGTTCCGAGAACCTTCATTCAGTACCCTGAAGGAATCTTGCTGAGGCCTGAACCTGCATCAAAGTGGGGTTCAGGGTTTAGGGTCTAGGGTTTGGGGTATAGGGCTTAAGTTTTAGGGTAGGGTTTAGGGTATAGGGTTTAGGGTTTGGGTTGTTCTGGTTTTGGGTATAATCCCAACACTCGCAAATTAGAGCCTGCAAGAGGGACACTTCAAAACATTGCTCCTCCCCCAAAAAAGTTTTAAGCAACCGGAATTGCGCAACTGTAGAGGTTGATAAGTTTGCCCCCTGCTCTGTATCCTGGACCGGCACAGCGGGTTTAGGGTTCAGGGTGTAGGGTTGAGGGTGGACTTAGTGAGTGTACTCCTAACGCCTGTACACTAACCCCAACTATCCCCATCATCATTCTGTGTACTAGGTCTCTCTAACCCACTAAGACCTAAAACCTCTACAACCCTGTCAAGAACCCTGAACCCCTAACCTACACATCAAAGCTCACAGCAAAAACCCAAAAGAGAGAGTTCAGGGTTTAGGGTAGCAAGCCAAGCCTAAACCCTAAACCCCTAAACCCTAAACCCTAAACAGCCCGTGATTTTGAGGAGCCTCCCACTTTGAGAAAAGAAATGTGCCCATTCTGTCGTTCAACCCCATATCCCACCGTCTCTCCCCTTAAGGTGCAAAATCCTTTGTTGGCAGATGGAATGTGTCTGGGATATAGTGATCATAGTCTCCCGCCGTTCTCTTTCCGTAGGATTTTTAGGATCCATGTACCCAATAATCATATACTTACCCAAAACCTGTATAATAGTTACTATCACCCAAAACACAAGGTACCTAATTATTGGGTACTTCGACCCTAAACCCTAAACCCCAAACCCCATATACCCCTATGTATCCCTATATATCCCCTTTAAAGGGACCTAATTATTGGGTACGTGGACCCTCCCCCCCAGCGCGTCGTCCTGATGAGGTCCCGCGGACCGGCCGTTGCTGGACTTGGGTCCGGATGGCTGTAGCCTCAACAGGAATTTGGAGATCTATAGGGGTTATATAAGGGTTATACAAGGGTTATATGGGGATAATGGAAAAGAAAATGGAAACTACTGTTTGGGGTTTAGGGTTTCCCAAAATTTGGGGGTACCTTTTTGGGATTTGGAGGTTTCCCAAAATGTGGGTACCCTTAAAATGGGTTTTGTAGGGCTATATAGGGTTTAGGGCTTAGGGTTTAGGGGTTAGGGTTTAGCGTTTTCCAAAGTTAGGGGTACCTTTTTGGGGGTCCCTATAATAAGGATTATGGTATTTTGGTGTCTATATTGGGGGTCCCCCTATTTAGGGAAATTACCGTTTGGACGGGACCAAGGCGACATGCCCTCCATACCCTGTTTCCTGAACATTGCTTGCTGGTTCTTAATATGGGAATATGGTATAGGGAATTTATAGGGATTATATGCCCTTATTCCCTACTCACCTCAAACCCCATAGGCACTAAACCCTGAACCCTAAACTTTAAACCCCAGCAAAGCAAGATTACAACCTGCTCTTCAGCCAAATGGCGCCGAACCCTGAACTCACAAACCCGTTTCGGGTTGAGGGTTTAAGGACAAAATCCTTCATGACTCTTTCTATGTTGTACTGCTAGAGCTCCTGGGTTTAGGGTCTAGGGGAACCCTAAACCCTTGCCGTCCATCGACACAAGCAGGACCTCAGCTAATCGAGGGGCTGTAGCCCGTGGCGCCCGGTGTGGTGTGCAAGGCATTGGCCTGCTACAAATGGTAATGGTAACTGGTTCTTAGTAGGGCGCAAGGGAATACAATCCCCACATACTCCCTACATAACGTACTCCCTACTAAGAACCAGTAAGAAATAGTAACTGCAACAAAAATGATGGTAGGAATAGTGGTATTGCGAGTGCCATTAGCAGTCACGGTATTCAAAAGTTAACAGGAAAAGTAGCGGTAATAGACGTGACACTACTGGTGATAGAAGTGACTGTAGCCAAATGAAACAAAACCAAAACCAGTAACAGTAACAAGGAAATGTTGACGGTACGGATAATGACAAAATAATAGTAGTGATGAGGGTAGTGGTGACTGTGACGGTAATAGTAATATTTCTAATACGCTTCATACTAGCTAGCAGGATTCCGGATTTGGGGTCTAGAGCTTAGGCTGCTGGGAATCTGAATTATGTTAAGACCTCTCTGATCATACACTGGGGCACATTTGTCTACGGGTCAACGAAAAGTTGTATCACGGCATCGCACTTATTCGGTGGCTTGTTAAGGACAAGCAAATGAAGGCTTCGCATGAACGCGTACCGATTACACTCTCAGAAATCAAAACCCTAGAACTTTCAACCCCTGAACCTCTGAACCGGCAAATGCAAACCATTTAAATCCCAAAACCCCATACACACCTAGCCCTGAACCCTAAACCCTAGACCATAAACTAGGAAATCACACAGCTGTCGGATCTGGCCTGCTGGTGGAACTTATTCTCCCGCAGCCGACTGGCCTGGTTCAAGGGCTTAGGGTGCAAGGGTCCAGAATTTTGGGGTTGAAGGGATGAGGGTTTAGGGTTTAAGGTTTTAGGGTATAGGATTTAAGGTTTTAGGGTTTAGGGTTCAAACTTTAGGATCGTCGGAGACCCACTTGAGGAAGCCCTACATCACAAGGATTATACTGCTAACCTACCATGAATAACGGGGGTGGCAGTGAAATGTTCCCTCCGGGCCACAACCAATCCTAAAGACTACATTCTAATGAGTTCGGAGACTGAAAAGCTGTAAACAAGTTCGATGGGCACGAGTAATGGGGTGGCAATAACGAAGCTCCGCGCCCTAAAAATGCCGCGATCATGAAAATTTTCTACTACATGTACAACTGTAATAGTGTGACCTTTACTACCTAGTCCCCCTACCCCGCTGATTCATTATTGCGACCACCCCCCGTTCCTCCGTAGATTAAAGTTGCCAAACAAATTTGCCGGGGGAGGGGGGAGGGGGCATTGTTAAAAGGGTAAAATTGGCATACTAGGGTCCATGATGGGGCCAAGCTTCATTTTGGCGGTTTGCGGGGTCTAGAGATCAGGGACTTGGGGATTTTTGCCCAACAGTATCCCTTTGTGGAATTGCGAGTGTACAGGACGGGGGCTGAACCCAAACTCTATCCACTCAGTGAGAGGGGTGATCGTACAGAGGTAATGCTCAGAAATTCTCATTTGATCTCTAAACCTAAACCGTGAGCCCCTAATCCCCTAAACCCTAAACCCAATTTCCCATACAGACACGACGTCCTATCTGCCTAGCGAGAGTTATGGTTTCATAAGGTGATTTTTGTGAACCTCCATATAATCCCAGACCCTTCAAAACGAAACCCCAAATCCTAAACCCTAAATAGCCGTGTCCATGTTCTTTTCCAGTCCCCTATATGACCCCTATATGACCTCTCTCAAGAGATCCTAACTTACATAAAGAACTGCGAACCCTGGGCCCTAAACCCTAAACCTTGAACCCTAAGCCGCGGGCCCTAAACACTGAACCCTCAAGTCAAGCCTGCACCCTAGATCCCAAATGCTGAACCCCAAACCCTAAACCCCGAACCCGAACCTTGAATTTATACCGTAAACAATAAACCCTAACATTTATCTAATCCCAAAATCCCGGATGGAGAGGTCTTATCACGAAGCCCGATGTCAAAGACACCTCATCCTTAGGCAGCTCGAAAACGTCCAGGCGCGAGAACAAGATAACGGCCTTCATACACGTTTAGGGTTTAGAGTTTAGGGTGAAAATGGACATTAAGAAGAACGGGTAGGACTTTAGGGGGTTACGGGATCAGGGCTGGGGCTATTATAGATGAGCTGTAATCTAAACTCCTAGTATCCCACTTGATAAGCCCTGGAGTACCCCCCTACATAATCCCCTTGATGATCACCTTGTAAGGAGTTTAGACTACAGCTCATTTAGAGAGAGAGAGAGAGAGAGAGAGAGGGAGAGAGAGGGAGACGGAGTGGCAATTCGGGTTTGGGTTTACGGTTTAGGGGTTGCCCGGACACATTTTGGGCTTCTTCCTACCTAGACTTGCAAAAGTTAGGTCTTCGAGTTTAGAGTTTGGGACAAACATCAGAATGCAAGAGAAACTGAGAATACTTGGAATGTCTTAAAAGCAAAACTAAATGATGATTGTGCTTGAGGATTCTTTGGACTCAGACTTCCAGTGTCAGGGGTCGGAGACTGCGTGCTCTTGGGGGAGGAAACAAGGGGGTGGCTCCATATGGAGGGGTGTCAAACTTATGGACCCTTTTGTGGGCCGTGAATTAAACATCAGGGGCCACTCTAGAGAAAAGATAACAATTTTGGCAAGCCCTCATATAAGCCATATATAGTCTAGACTCCTCGTATCCCTCGTACTAAATCCTATTCTACTCTCCTATATAATACCCTACATAACTCCCCTTTAATGAGTTTAGATAAACTATAGCTCATATAAAAGGCAGTTTCAAGCCTCAAGGCTTCAAGCCGCATGTCAGACATACCTGGCCCCCTCAGCCCTGCATGGTCTTCAGGGTGCGACTCCCTGGCAAGCAACTATGGGTTTAGGGTTTAGGGTTTAGGGATGCCCATGATTTCAGAGGATGCAGATATTCAGGGAGTTTTCCTTTGTACCCTTACCTTGGGTTTTGGGCCCCTAAACCATGGATTTTGGCCCTCAATGAGGGTATTTGGGACCCAAAACTTAGGGGTACAACACATTAAGGGTACAAACTTAAAGTCTTTGAGATACCTCATGGTCCTACTACTTCTCCTGGCCTAGTTCTGCAGCCGAGAAGAACTATGGCCTACTTGGGCTTCACCAGTAATCCTAAGCAGGGTTGCAAGGCTACACCTAATTAGCTGTTACTGTAACTATCCAACTTAAACCCTAAACCCTATAGTCCCTAGACCCTATAGCCCCTACACCCTAAACCACAAAGTCCCTAAACCTAATCCCTAAATCTAATCCATAAAGCATGAAACCTCCAAGAGACCCCGCCGCCGCCTCGCCATCTGGCAGCGGATCGCCATCGGCACCTAGCGCTTCTGCCTGAAAGCAGCTGTTTGAAGCGCACTTGGGTGTGCGTTAGGGTGTAGGGCAAAAAGCAGGATCTTAGGATTTAAGGGATTTAGGGATTAGGGCTTACGCTTTTGGATTTAAGCGCCCTGCAAAGATTTGCAGGCAAGGGTGCTCCTGAGGCATCTCGAATCCTACCAGCCCCTGAATAACAGTTGTCAATCTCGTACGCCCTTTTGAAGCCACATGAAGAGTGAGGCGTGATCCCCTCGTCCCAACGCATTCCATGAGTAGGAACCCTTAAATGCGACTCTATAAAATCTCCACACACTCCCCGAGGGTAGCCCTTTTTTCGGGAAAGCTTACACTCCAAACCCGGTGCCCTGAACTCTAAACCTAAACTCACTAGTTCTGTAGTCTGCAATAAGGGAATATGTTATAAAGCGACTAATTATACAGGGGTTGTATTCCTTTCTGACTCCCGCACAAACTAACAAACCAGAAAGTAAGCCCTGACCCCGGACCCACTCAGGCAGACACCAGGTTGGGCCTGGGGCTCGTGGTCCCGAATGCTGGCATTGAAGCCCTCCAACCCTGCGCGCGGGGCGCGGTAGACGCGCATCTCCTCCAGGACTCTCGGTCATGATTGGGGATTAGGCTTCAGGGTTCAGGGTCAGCTTCAGAGTTCGGGCCTCAAGGTTCGGGGTTCAGGGGCTCTAAACCCTAAACCCTAAACCCTAAAACCTAAACCCTAAACTCTAAAACCTAAACCCTAAACCCTAAAACCTAAACTCTAAAACCTGAACCCTGAACGGTATAGCTGAGTTGGTTGAAGAGACATGCTATTTGTTGCCTCTGTCAGACTCAGCACATCATGGTTCAGTGGTGCTTAGTAAAGAATGGGGGAATGGGTTAATCACAAGGCTTATGGGAAGGAAATCTGTATATATATATATGTATGTATATATGGTAGTTTCCCCAGATAATAGTACCCCAGTTTAAACCCCAATCTATTGTGATCCTAAAATGGTAACCCTGAGTATAGGCAACTCCCATATGAGCTATAGTCTAAACTCCTAGACTCTCTTTGAATGGCCCCTACAGTAGCAGCCCTATTTCATACTCTATATAACCTCCACTCAAAAAGTTTAGATTGCAGCTCATATGTATATAGGAGATCTTCATACCATGCGAAGCATCGAGTGACAACACAGGAGTGATTTGTAGTAGGCTACCCTTCTTCGGTAAAACTCCTATTACGCGGTTTCGGGTTTCGGGTTTAAGGACCCGTCCACAAAAGCCCAAGTTTAGAGAGTCTAAAACCAAATCCTACACCCTGAACCCTAAATCCCATCAGCTTTTCAGACAGCCCCAGCACAAAGAAAAACAAATTACCCTCAGCCAATCGTCCGTCAACCCACTGATGGGGAAACCTCATATAGACTTCAAAGTAGAAAGTAGACAGGCGACCTCGCGGAAGACAGCCTTGTGCCAGAAGTCCTTCAGCCAGAGCAGTTTAGGGCTTAGGGATGAGGGTTTTGGAGTTACCGTTTAGGGTTATGTTGAAGTTGTCGTGCTCAGGGCCACAGTTTTTGTGGACCCTGCGAAAATATGAAGCTTCGAGGTACCAACAAAATGTGAAGCCCATAGTAAGCACGTGCTCTCTAAGCCCCAGAACTAACCCTAAACCACAAACCGCCTACCACCATCGCGTGTTGGTTACTTTGCGCTGCTTTAGCTCGGGGAGCACCCTGCTCAGTTCGAGAGCGATTAACAAGGCGGGGATCCGTCTCGGACCTTCAAGGGCACTTAGTAGGTTTACTCATATAACCCCCAGAGTAGAGACTGTGTATGAGAGGCATTATTACTATTAATTAAGGGGCTCTGGCAACCCCATCCCCAAAACAAGGAGCCTATGAATATCATATGATTCGTACAGTGTCCTCATCGAAGCATAGGGGTTGGGGTTACAAAGTTCCCCTTCTTGATCATGGGGTCACACAGAGGGACCCTGAGACCTGTACACTGGGGAGATGCAGGGTTGAAGCTTTGGGTTGTTATTGTTAAACCCCGCCAGCGAAGCTTTGGGCTTAGGGTTTAGGGAATCATTCTGTGAAGAGGTGAGGGTTAAGGTACCGAAAAAAAATAGTATCATGCGCTATCTGCCTGCAAGACAGCTGCTTGTGGACTGTTCAAGCCTTATACAGGGAAACCCAACTGTAGACCCCAATGCACGATAATCATCTGCATGGCCAAAAAGGGACCCCTTTCACTCCCTATATCACCCTGTACTGCGGGTCCCGCTGGGAAAGCACCATGCAGGATCCCATGTAGTGAAATCGAGCATGGGGGCGGGATCTGGGTCTTCTTGTGAATACTCCACCCAGAAAGAGGGTATAAGCTTATCTGAACTTGGGGACGGAGTACCCCCTATGAAAAGCATGGCCCATCTAGAGTAGAGTGGAAGGCTTTTTCTGCAGGCTTAAAACCCATCAACCCTCACACCCAAAAGACGAAAGCAGCAAACCGGAATCAGACCCAGAAATGATTAGAAATAGGGCATTGGGCTTTGGGGCATACTATACTCTACTATACCTATATCAGTATGGAGACTGTTTGGGAATAATGCGAACTGCTGCACTGACTAAAACGTCTGAAGTCCCAACATACGTTAACCTGACTCATCTGAAACACTAATACAAGGGAGATTGTCAAAATTATGGTCCCTTTTGGGGTCCCTATTATAATTCGGGGCCTAATTTAGGGGACCCAAAAAGGGACCATAATTTTGACAATCCCCCAAGATTTGGTTACCCCAACCACCAACCGCCGACAAGGACTATATGACTATGACTGCTAAAGGGTCCTCATTGTATGGGTTGGGCTACTGAAATCCTCCTGCTAAGCCCTAAATCCTAAACCACTCTGTGATTTTATACCCTAAGCCACGAACCTTGAACCCTAGATCCCAAACTCTATTCCCAGCTGTTTCTTTGAAAGCTGCCTCGCCACGAATGTGCAGCGTCTGCCAGATGGTTTCATCTGTTTCCGCAGCCTAGCCACGACTTGCGGGTGATGTAGACCCATTACAAATATTAGGATCCCTAGTATACTCCCCATTAAGGGGCCCATAAATAGACCCCCTCCTTTCAAGGGCCTTAATATTAGGATCCCTAGTCTACTCCCTTTTAAGGGACCCATTAATAAACCCCCTCCTTTTCAAGGGCCTTAGCAGTAGGATGCCTATTATGCTCCCTATTAAGGGGCCCATTAATAAACCCCCTCCTTTCAAGGGCCTTAATATTCGGATCCCTGCCCTGAAACCTAAACCCTCAACCCTAAACCCCTGTTGTAATCCCTATTCTTGGTTGGCCTTTGGAACCCTTTGAAAAATATTGGTATATAGGGTCCATATGAGGCCAATTAGGGAAAATATTTAAGTATCCCAAAGGCCAACCCAGTATTAAGGTGAGGGGGTATATGAGCCATAGTCTAAACTCCTAGTATCCCCCTTAATAAGCCCTATAGTAGACCCCAATATAATCCCCTATATAAGCCCCCTTTAAGGAGTTTAGACTATAGGTCATATGAGTCAGGGGTCTGGGTAGGGAAGAGTACACCCTAAACCCTAAACCCCAAACCCCTAAACCCTCATATGAATCAGGGGTCTGGGTTAGGGAAGAGTACTTTAGGGTTTTTCTTTTAGGTTGGAGTCAGGATCCCTCCAAAGGTTCCAATAGCACTACCATACTGATGGTTTGGGTTTAGGGTTTAGGGTTCAGGGTTTAAGGATTTAGGGTTTAGGGTTTAGGGTTTAGGGCTTGATACTGAAAATCCTGCATCACCTGAGAATACTGTAGGGCCATCACTTCATTTTCCATTCTTGGGATAGCAAATCCCTAAACCCAAGACCCACGCATGGTACCTGTCTTGCTTCCCAATTCTCACTTGAACGCCACCAGCAAGCTTTCAGACTATTTTAGGATTCCTCCTTCAGGGCTGTAGGCTTTGGGGAATTGATTTGAAAACCTGCCGTGTGGGTATGAGGTCCTTTCTCCAACTCAAACCCTTCTCTTTAAAAGCTCCTTTGCACGGCTCCCCTTAAAAGGGTCTTATGGGCTATGGAGTGTCCCTTAAAATGTGCTATAAGGCCTATGCAGGGTAACCCAGGCATTTCGGATTGCCCCCAAAAGGAAGCCTTGGGGTCGCGGACGCACTCGATGTCGTAGTTGGCCAGTGACCGCGAGAACTCACTCACCTGCATAGGGCTTTGGGTATGTCAGTCGGCAAGACTTTTTGGGCCTTTGGGTTTAGGGTTCTGTTTGCGCTGTACAACCAGTAATGTAGGTATGCACAAAAGTCACCAGGTAGTGGCCAAAAGTATGTGCTCTCCCTAAGTATCCCTAACCCTGATTGAGGGGGAACGGTAGGGGCGTAGGATGGGGGAAGTAGGGGAGCCCTAAATCCTGAAACGAGTGATTTTGGGGCTCATCCCATCCTGTCACAACCCACACACTCACCCTGAAGTCCAACCAACAATCCCTAACCCTCACCCTGATCTCATAATGTGCCTCTATATGACCTTAACAGTTACTATATAAGTCCCTCATTCCTATGATGAACCTCTACGTCTGCAAATGCTATTCACGTCGGACCCTAAAGTCTAGATTCAGCTTCAGGCCCTGAACCCTGAACTCTGAAACCAAGACTCACCCAGGTAAGTATGGAAACTCAGAGTGAGGTTGCACGTTTGTCAGGTGGACCCTAAGCCCCTGAACCTCAAACATAAAACTCCTCAATCCCAGGCCTGAAACGTAAAACCCCATAAACCCGTAAACAATGCACCCTCAAACCCCAAAACCCCTAAACCTAACGCCCAATCCCTATACGCCTAAAGCCCCGAAACCCTATGCCCCCGATTTCGGGCCTTGCGCTCGTTGCCAGAGGCCAGGACCACGCGGCGGCGCTGTGGCATAGCAGCCCAGGCGCCACACGGGGCGCAACGACGTTTGGGGCTTCGGATTGTAGAGCTTGGGGTTTAGGGGCTAGGGTTTGGGATATAGTTGCGGGCTTAGGATATACAACTTTTAGGGCTGCGGGTTTAGAGTTTAGGGTTGGGGGGATGGTGGGGAGCATTTCTGTTTTGGGAACATGGTGGTGCACGTATATATGGGGGCCAGATAAACCCCAATAGATAAAGCTGCCTTATGATGATAGGGATTCCCAAGAGGGACCCAACCCCTATCATTTTCCATGCTCTCTTCCATTTGGTTCTCCATTTTTGGTGTAATATATGCTAAACCCTAGGCCCTTCAGCTTTTCGGGATTTGGCGGGTGTGGGCCTCTGCTCTTGCTGCAGGGCAACAATGGGAAGTTTGGGAGCCAAAGGCTTCAGAAGGGTGTCTAGGGTTAAGGGTTTAGGGTTTACTGTTTGGGGTTTAGGAGAAATTGTTGCTCTGGGTTGATGGTCTGCTGTTTTCCACGTAAAGTCTGTCGTCTTCAACCCCTACCCTGAACCCCCAAACCCGAAACCCCTAAACCCCTTAACCCCTGCACCCTGAACCCTAAACCCCCTGAA
>CAJNIZ010011245.1:0-11184 GCA_905231905.1 Symbiodinium pilosum | reverse complement strand
GGCTTTTAGGATTAGGGCTTAGGATTTAGGGTGTAGGGCTTAGGGGGGTTCATGTCTGGGGCGCTTAAGGCTTTAGGGTTCAGGGCTTAAGGTTTTTCAGCGTTTTCGTGTTTTTCAGGGGGGAGGGAGGGAAGGGTTCATTACTGTCATCTGACTGCAATCCAGAAGCCAAGGCCCGCCTCTGAGGCCCACGGGACTTGGCAAGTAGATTATGGTGGGGCCCTTTCATGGTATATATATATATATACACATACATATACATATATACATACATGTATAGATGTACATATGTATGTCTATATATATATATATGTGGATGTATGGGTTTTAGGGTTGAGGGTTTAGGGGTTTAGGGCCCAGGTGAGTTAGCAAGTAGGTTGCACAGGGGATTTTAAGTCCCCTAACTTCGGGCCGGCTTGTTCACAACCCAATGTATAACCTACTTGGAGGGTCAGGGCGACTTAGTAAGTAGGTTAATAATGGGGATAATTGGGGTTATTATATGTCTTATAAGGGTTATGACCATACTTACTAAGTCCCCCTGACCCTCCAAGTGCTCATTAAAGCCCTGGGCTTCTAAGAAGCTCATGAAGCGCCCGTGCCAAGCTTTCTCGGACCCCGATTAGGGTTTAGGGTTTAGGGCTGCAATCCCTCTTCTGCTTCCTTCTTGGGAAGAAGATATTGAAGATTATAAGCCTGACTCTATGTTCCTTGTTGTGCTTTAGTATAACAAAACAGGTGACAAAGTCAACAATGACCCAGCATTTATACCCTACACCCTAAATCCCTAACTCCCTAAACCCTAAACCCTAAAACCCTGACCCAAGGATCCCTCTAGGACGTCATAATTTCGAGAACCCCAATGCCCACCATGGAAAAAACAACCTGTCTGAAAAGCTGGCAGCAGCTCATCGGCTGGAGTTTAGGGGTTTAGGACTTTAGGAGTTTAGGGTTTAGGGTTCAGGATTTAGGGTTTAGGGTTTTAGGGTTTAGGGTTCAGGATTTAGGGTTTAGGGTTTTAGGGTTTATGGTTTAGGGGTTATATAGGGAGTAAAAAGGCTATAAAGAGGGTTATATAGGGGATATAGAGGTATAATGGAAAAGAAAATGGAAACTACTATCTAGAATTTTGGGTTTAGGGGTTTTAGGGTTTAGGGTTTTAGGGTTTTAGGGTTTTTAGGGTTTCGGGTTTTAGGTCTCAGGGTTTAGAGTTCAGGGTTCATAGGGTTTAGAGTGAGTTTAGGGCGTAGGGCTTAGTATTTCGGGGTTTAGGATTCATGGGTTTATTGGTTCAGGGTGCTCATGCACGGGCTATCTGTATACATCCTTCTCTACCCCTGTCCAAGATACTCCTATCATTGCAGCCTTCCGTATTCCAACGAGGACTCTTGTTAGGAGAAAACCTAGAGGGTCCAAGGACCCAAATAACAGGGTTTTAGGGCCCATATACTGTCATATTAATGGTATTTGGGCCCCAAAACCTTATTATTTGGGTCCTTGGACCCTTAGGGAAATTAGAACCTGGAAGAAGGACCATGGTCTTGTTGTTTATGAAAGGGTTTAGGGTTCAGGGTTAGGACCATAATCTTTGTCCATGGAAGGGGGCTTCCATGTCTTGAAATACGTCTTCTTTATCCCCATGGGGCGAAAGGCCTACTGTACAAGTTCATGCTGGTACCACATTGGGTGGCGGGTTGAGGTATGCCCACTCTTGCAGCTGCACCGTCTTAAGCTTCTGTGCTTTTGTTCTTGCGCATGAAGGTTGACGGCTGGAGGTTTAGGGTTTAGGGTTTAGGGCTTAGGTTCACTTGTAATATGAGCCATTGTCTAAACTCCTAGTATCCCCCTTAATGACCCCCATAGTAGTTCCCTATATAATCCCCTATATAGCCCCCTTTAAGGAGTCTAGACTATAGTTCATATGTGGTCACTAAGTAGACGCCAAAGCATCTGTAGTCTATATAGGAATGCCATTCAGCCCAATTGGAAACCATGCAAACACTTGGACACTTAGGGCCAAAATGCATAATGATGCAATTTTCTCTCTGCATACATCCGCTGCACGATCTGTTGTTCAAGAGATCTGTCCTCAAAAAAGGCCATAATGTAGCTTCCCTATATGGTCCCCCTTTAAGGAAGTGTATTCCCAATGGTTCCTTCTTCACAAGGACCTTTAGGAAAAAAAAATCTCTTACTCACTTCCCTCCACTGTCCTGCCCTCGGCACTGGGTTGCTCAGTACACAGGATTATAGCTGGACCCCATTATGATAGACATGCACGGTGTCGCCCGATGCCTCGAAGCATGGCACGACGTCTTGAAGCTCTTTGGTATACGCAGAATCAGGGGACCCCAATATAAACGCCAACATACGATCATCCTCATCATCATGACCCCGCAAGAAGGTGATAGCAATCCCGCATTTCTGTGGCGCATTGCCAGAACGGCGGGCCCGTTTTGGGTGATACTTGTTCCAATGACAATGCGCCAGTTAGTATTTGAGGGGGACGACAACGAGATCTTACTTTCGTAAAATACCCATGCGAGCAGCCTTTTTGGTGGTAGAACCTTGTAATATTATGTTCTTCTTCTGAAGTTCTACACCAGAAGGGATGCCATAATGCTATCCTCTGTTGGGAACTATGGTACCCCCGAACAAAAAAATGCCCAGGTGAGCTATAGTCTAAACTCCTAGTATCCCCCTTAATAACCCCAATAGTAATCCCCTATAGAATCCTCTATATAGACACCCTTTAAGGAGTGTAGACTCTAAACCCTAATCCCTAAACCCTAAATCCTAGACCCTATATAACCTTAGATAATCCCCTATATAACCCCCCTTAAGGAGTTTAGACTACAGTACAATTGCTCTACGCAGCTGCCCCCTCAGCAAACGCAGATGCGTGGAAGCCTTGGCAGGTGAGGTAAAAGGCCCAGGGTTTGGGGGGCTTAGGGTTTAGGGTTTTAGGGGCTCAGGGTTTAGGTTTTAGGGTTTAGGGTTAAGAGGTTTAGGGTTTTGGATTTAGGGTTTAGGGGGGCTTAGGGTCCCCCTTAAGTAGATAGAATATAGAGTGTATATTATAGGGAAAATGAAAAATGAAATGGAAGCTACTATTTAGGGTTTAGGGGTGTAGGGTTTAGGATTCTGGGCCCCGGTTGGGAGCTTAGTTTAGGGTGTGGGTTAAAGGTTTAAGGTTTAGGGTTTGGGGTTTAGGGCTTAGGGTTTAGGGCTAAGGGTTTGGGGCTTAGCATGTATTCTACAGTCTAGGCCCTGCAACCTCTATAAGAAAACCAGGAATGCAAGTGGAGTTCGCAGAGTTGGTAAGTTTCTGGAAGGTTGAAGGATCAGGCTTTAGGGGCCTGAAACTTAGGGTTCCAGGGAGCCTTGAAAAGCATTTTTCGGGCGTTTGAGACAAGTTTGGCTTTGGGGGCTAGCGTCTCGGCTTCCACTACGCCTCAGGGTAGGGTTTTAGAGTCGCTCTATTTTGAAGTAATATCAAGTCTAAATTAAGGCCCTTGAGAAACTGCGTCATATACGAACCACCATCTGAAGTATGGTCGGTCGAGGTCGTTATAGCTTTCTCAGAAAGTCGAAAGGGTCCAGGCATCTATAGTATATGCTTCGGGCCCAGAAGGGTTCCTACATGCGCGTTATCTTACGAAGGAGGACCACCATATTCCACCCGCGCTTGCCCCAGCCCGATCCTAAACCCAAGAACAGTATGAGCTGTAGTCTAAACTCCTACAGTAGCATCCCCCTGAATATCCCCTAAATACTCCCCCATATAAGGAGTTTAGACTATAGCTCATATGGGAGAGCGTAATGCCACGCAGAGCATGTTCCTTTACTGACGCGTAAAACCCTACACCCTAAACCGCAACCCTAAACCCTAAACCCTAAACCCTAAACCCTAAACAGCACCTCGTTCGGTTAGCCAGCGTCTTTTTCTGCCAGGATGTGCCAGGCTTGCCCCTCAGGGGCGCCGCGGGGGCTAATTACCCAAGAGCACTCTATATAGCTCCTGGGCTCAAACAAGGGGCAAGGACATGTGAGCTTCAGTCTAAACTTCTGGTATCCTCTTAACAAACTGCATAAGGTTGCCCTATATAATCCCCTGTAAGATTTTTTAACCCAAGACCTTCCTGTACCCTTAATTGGGGATATATGGTCCCTAATAGTGGGTACTTAGGCCCTAATAGAGGGTAGGAGGAGGGTCTTGGACTATAGCTCATGTAAAGCTGTTTCTGGCAGGTTGTGCCAGGCCACGGAAGCTGAGCCCAGAAGCCTTCTGCAGTCTATCGAAGCAGGCTTTGAGCGTCTGCGGTTCCCTTTCTGATTCAAGGGTTTAGGCTTTAGGTTAAGGGATCCAGCATTGGTAAACCCTGTAGATTCCAAATGCCTCCTGTCGCAGGCATGCCGTAGTTGTATATTTGTTTGCAAAATTGTTGTTGGGCGGCCCTTCTTGGTGATCAGGTTCTGCACTGTTGGGGTGGATATTTGCCCTTCTACTTTTCCGTGTTCATATACTTCAATTGTATGCTAAACAGAAATACGTAGTGGAATGGATGTTTCTCACGCTTCAAATCCGCATTTGCTGCCAAATAAAAGGTCCCTCGAGCAAGCCCGAGCGAAAAGCAACTGAGGGGTGCATTGCTTTGAGGACCCTAAACCCAAAGTAGTAGCTTCCATTTTCTTTTGCATTATCCATATATAAACCCCCAGATACCCCCTAGAAAACCCTGTAAGGGTGTATTGCTTTGAGGACAAGAGGTGCCGAAACTGGTTGCTATTCGGGGGCGCTAAACCCTAAGTCCTAAACCCTAAACCCTAGAAACCCGAAACCCTAAACCCTTAAGCCCTTAACCCTAAAGCCCTAAACCCGAAACCCTAAGCCCCCAAACCCTGAAATCCTTAACCCTAAGCCCTAATTGCCAGCCTGAAGCCCCAGCGGGGGGGGTCACCGAAACGGTGCATTTGGGGAATTGTAACCCTAAGGGTCCAAGTACTCAAACAATAGGGTCGATTTAAAAGGGGTTATAGGGAAGTATGCCAGGATATCAAGGGACTATATAGGGGTATAGGATTGTAGTACGCTTGCACAGGCTAGGACGCTATGCAGGGTTGTTGTTAGGGAACTCAAGCTCAGTTATTATAACGAGCAAACCCATCCATTTACTATATGCCCATATCATGCTACCCTAAGCCCTATATACCCATATTACCATAATCTAAACTCCTAGTATCCCCCTTAGTAACCACTATAGTACTCCCCTATATAATCCCCTATATGGGCCCCCTTTAAGGAGTTTAGACTATAGCTCATATTACCATAATCTAAATTTGGTGCCTTATCAGCAACTCGAAGGCTATTTGCGCGTGGAACTGTCTTGTCCCCTGGTATCGTCCTGCCATGCGCTGAAGTGTCAACTGACTCCTCCAGCCGTCTAGGGTTTTAGCTGAGGATTTTAGGTTTAGGGTTTAGGTTGGTTGATGGTTTAGGGTTTAGGGCGCCGTCCTTGTCCTCAGACCTTGTCCTGTTGTCCAGGACGTTGGCAAGATGCAGTTGATGCAGGTTTCCCTTGACATCTACCCTAAACCCTAAACCCTAAGGCCTAAGAGGCCCTTAGGTGGCAATACTTTGGGTATTGGGGGTATATAGGCATAATGGAAAAGAAAATGGAAACTACAGGGATTATAGGGGGTATGTAGGGGATATTTTGGAAGCCCCGCCAGCCGAGGCGGGCGCGCGCTAGCATTTACAATGATGGATAATGGAAAAGAAAATGGAAACTACTATGTGGCAAGACTTGCATCTGAATGGATTTGGGTATCTGAATCCCAAACATTGGTTACTTGGACCCTTGCCCTGAACCTTTCAAGTCTGTATATACTACCTACAGATGAAAATACTTACTTTGGGCTATTTGAAGGCCTAGGATAACTCAATCAAACCCCAGGAAGAAACAAGCACTTTTTCGCAGCTGTATAATGCCATACGCGGACAACCTAATCCCTACCCGGCGTTAAGCCCTTAAAACTCAACCCCAGGCCCCAAATTTTCAACCCCAATCCCTAAACCTCAACCCTCAATCCCAATCTAACACCATCCCTTGAATCCTAAATCTGATCCTAAACCCAAACTTCAACCTCATAAAACTTAACTGTGGTTGGGGAAAGGGATCCACTGAACGCTTGCTTCTAAAGACTGAGTCTGAGGCTTCGCCTCTCGTCCGGTATCCCGGCTATGATGAGGAGATGGCTCTTAAAGACAGATCCTGAGATCCTAAGGCCTTAGGGTTTTTAGGGTTTAGGAGGTCCCTTTCGAAGGGAAATTCGAGGAGTACTCCGAGGGTCCTTTAAAGGGAGAGTTTGTAGTAACCCAGACCCCCAAGTAATAAGCCCCCCTCCCCTTAATAGGGATTACAATCGGGATCCTGATATTGAGGCCCTTTAACATGAGGCATTAGGACCCTCAGGTCCCTCCGAGAGAGTTTATAAGTTGTAAAAGTACCTCTAGGCCGCTCTAAAGGCAAAGTGTAATACCATTAGACCCCTGCAAAGGGAGATTGTAGGAGTACCCTTAGGGTCCTTTAAGGGGGATTGCAGGGATTCTCTTGGGTCCTTGAGGGGCTTAAAGCAATTAACCCTTCACCTGAGGAGGATCACACGTGTACCCTTAGGTCCCTGAAGGGGACGCCCGAGCAAACCCTTTGCCCACCCGCAGGGTGTAGGGTTTAAGGGTTGAGTTTCCTCATTGGATTTAGGGTAGGGTTTAGGGTTTAGCGAATATCAAACATGTAACATGTCCCCAATAAGGCAAGCTAGATATCAGGGGTTGCTTCTGATGTTCTATGTTGACTCTGCAAACACAAGATGCTTTGTTGCTGTTTGCAACGATCTGGGTCTATGGTTTGGGTTAAGCCGGCACCTCAGTACCACTACGGGTATGATGGGAACATATAATAGTCACAGTCGCACTTGGCAGAATGACTATCTATGGATGCATGGGGGGACTGACCCAATGCGTAAGGTTCTTTATAGCCACTCCTCAGTCAGACTCAAGAATCATTAGGTCAAGCAGCACCGGAACCGACGAAATGTGTTGAACAAACTGGATTTGTTCATGGCTTCACGTGCCTCTGGCCAAAATGTCAGATTGGCATGAGGGGATGATGGTTATCTGGTTTGTAAGAGAATGATCTCAAGGCCCTGTGTTCCCCTTCCGAGCAAGCCATGCGTGTGTTCAAAGTTTCGCGAAGCCGCGCAGTAAGTCAAAAGTTGTGCATGACCCAGGGTACCTCAATCGGGCACGTGACGACTTAGTAGCAGGCCATACGGGATGTTCTCTGGTGTATATGGTTGTTTACATCAATAGGGCACCCCGATATGGACCCCAAAATACTTAAATCCTCAGCAGGGACCCCCAACTTAGGCGCTAGAGTCCATGAGCACCACCAATTCTGAGCTTTTGGGGGCTTTGGTTTCAGCGGCATCTAGAGTATTGTGAACGCCCAAAACAAATGCTCACTTCAAAGATCGACGCTCTGGACGAAGCACGTGGTGCGTATTGAGCCATACACGGGTCCAGGCACCCAAAAGCATGGGGCATTTTGGTATCTACTTGGAGGGTCAGGGGGACTTAGTAAGTATGGTCACAACCCCTATAAGAAATATAAAACCTCCAATTATCCCCATTATTGACCTACTTACTAAGTCGCCCTGACCCTCCAAGTAGGCTTAGAGTGCAGTATTTAGCTTCGGAAGCTGGATGCGCGGTGAAGTTCTGAAGAAGGCTTCTAGGACTGTTAGGTACATGGACCCGGAAGAGAACGTGAGTTGCAAAGCCCTCCAGTAGCCGCTCGACTCCATGGCGCTTCGTGCTGCTCTTGCCGATTGTACAGCTTGGGATATGCCCCAGAGGAGATTTGGCCTTAGCTTCAAGAAATTTACGGCAGCTTGCACACTTCAAACCTTGAGCGACTTCCTGAAAGCTCACAAACCCGTCAGGCCAACATCCTGCAAACGAAGCCATCGGCATAATAATCGCCACATCAGCACCAGCACCGCCCCTTCAAGCACCACCACGGCTGCCGCCGCCACCGCCGCCACCACCAGCGTCGCCAGCACGGCCAGCACCGCCAGCACCCCCACCACCAGCGCTGCCGCCACCACCACGGCCACCACCGCCCACCCACAACCGTCTCACCTGCCTCTGGCGCCGCCACCCCACAAGAACCACCACCACTGCCACCGCCACCGCCGTGCACGCGCCACCGCCACCGCCACCGCAACCGCCACCGCCTGCTTCCAGCACGAGCAACGCCGCCGCCAACATCATCATAATATTACACGATACGACATTATACCGTACGTGCTACTATATACATCATACTGTAATGTGCCATACTGTACAAATCGTCACGTAATACACTGTCTTACACCATACTACACTACAGTATACGACCCAATGGGTTACTCTTATTACAGCTGCTCTACGATAAATGCTCTACGGCAGTGCTATACTGCTAAATATCCACCTGGACCTCAAAGGCAATGTACTGGCCCAAAACCCCTTCATAAATATGTATAGAAATATATGGATAGATAGATAAATAGATAATCAGTCGAAGAGGCCATTCTAAATACTCTGGGGGTCCAGCTACTGCTACCGCCAAAGAGCCGAGGTAGACCTAAACCCTAAACCCAAAACCCTAGCACTCTAAACCCTAGCTACTGCTACCGCCAAAGAGCCGAGGTAGACTGACGCAAGGCGCAAGACTCGCCTCTAACCGGCTTTCTCCAGGCCACCCAACATCAGCAGAGTGCAATGGCTATAATGGGATAATGGAAAAGAAAATGGAAACTACTATAGTATCATGGGGTATATTTAGGGGTTATAACGGGACAATGGAAAAGAAAATGAAGACTACTATCTGTCTGGGGTGTAGGGTTTAGGTGAATCTTCCTCACAACTGATGTTCCCTCCTCACTGCAGAGTTATGACTCTAACTGTTGAAGTGGGGGCTTGGGGTAAGCAAAGCTGAAAACAGTTTTCATGACATGCTTCGAGAGCAACCCTTTTTGGCTAATAGATCCCACAGGCAAAATTTTCGCAGACCTGCGCAATGAAACCCTGGAAGCCAAATTAAGGTAGCTAGGACCATGGATCAGCTTCAGGGTTTTGGGGTTGGGATGTAGGGTTTCAAGTCTTAGGGATAAACCCTAAACCCTAAACCCAAACCCCAGATTTGGGTCTTTCAATTCTGGAAACTAATCCCCAGACGCAGACTAAACAGGCACCCATACTTACACCAGGAACCCAAAGCTGCCGGGGCCCTGCCAACTTAAATTCAGGGTTTATATGGTTTAGGCTCTGTAGGGTTGATAGGCTTTGTAGGGTTTAGGGTTTTGGGATTAGGGTTGAGGGTTTAGGGCTTATGGTTCAGTGTTTAGGGTTTAGGGCCTGAACTTGGTGAAGGGTTTAGGGTTTAGGGTTCGTTTACAGGTACAATAAAGATTATCCATCCTAAAACCGCTGTTTCCTCTTCTGGGCTAATCCTAGATAACCTACTGTGGATTTGTCCTGTAGACTTTCCGGTAGGTGTAAACAAACAGCGCGCTTTACTGACATAATCCCCACAGGAGATACGACTCTCACATGCGCGTATAGATCCTTGCAAGACAGACCGTATGCCCTACACCGCCACAGGATCTTAAATCCCATAATCCCTAACGCCACCTCGGACCTTCGCAAGAAGTGCCAGTCTCGTTTTTGAGGAGAACTTTGCGTTGAATGTTGTTTTGGCAGGACCTGAAGGCTACAGTTGTTTAGCAAGTTTCCTACATTAGGGTTTAGGGTTGAGGGTTTTGAGCCAGAAGGGTATGAGAGAATAAAGACATTATCATGGGAGCACTTCTTAATGATAACGGGAGGGTGTTACTCGTGCTCTTGGTTCGGGCTCTTCAATGGCTTTCCTGGAGCTCAAGAGCGAACGCACCTCTAGATAGTCCCGACATGAACAGGGTTTAGGGTTTAGAGCTCATGTTAAACAATTCGGGTCACAATCTGCTTCAAATTACCGAAGCCGCAAAGAGAATACAATCCTAAGACTTGTATTCCTCTGGAAGGATTAAGGAGCCCGGTATAAAGTTGATTAAAATGTGCTATTTGCGTAAGGTTTGGAAAAATTAGCCAAGTTCCTTCTCAATTAGGTATGCTGGGCTTTGTCTACGTATAGAATACCAGAGGCAGAAGAGAATACAAGCTTAGTCTATATGCTCTTTTGCAGACAGTCCCATAGTAATCCCTAACCAAGACCCATATACTGCCTTTCAATCTCCATATGGTAGTTTCCGTTCATAGAGGGACGCAATATGAGCACAAACATATATTGTAATCCTTGCTATAAGAACCCCCGAAAAGGTACCCCCCAACTTCTCCCGAATATACCCCTTGAGTTCCGAGGGCCCCCTCATTTTCCTGAAGCTCCCATATTTACGGTTTAGGGTTATAGGGTTTAGGGTTATAACCCTAAACCCTAAACATGGCTTAGGGCTTAAGAAGCCAAACATGAGCTGTTCGAATACCACTCACGTGGGACAATCTGGAGGATTAACGAGGAGAAGCTGGAGGCTGTGCTGATGCCGGCTGCAGTAAAACAAAAAAACCCTGAACCCTACACCCTAAACCCTTAAACCCCTAAACCCTTAAACCCTAAAACCCCTAAACCCTTAAACCTTGAAACCCTAACACCCTAAAACCTAAAACCCTAAACCCCTAAACCTGAAACCCTTAAACCCCTAAACCCTAAACCCTTTTAGGGCTTCTGGTTTCGGGTTTAGGGGTCCTGTGCTCCTATCAAAATCCTTGGTTGCACTTCATGCTGCTAGCAATACCCCTCAGGGTCCAAGGACCCCAAAAATACCCACACACACACCCCCCCCCATTTGCCCGCAGCATCTTCATGTTACGTGCGCATCCAAGGTCATAGCATCCGTATAAATACTTCCACAACTGCAAGATTACTGCTATTTTCAGCGAAACAAGATAGTAGCCAATGCATGCCGGCACCCATAGTAATGTTCATTTCGACCACATCCGCAACAAGTGAATCCATGCCGGCACCCATAATAACGTTCACTTCGACCACATCCACAACCACCAAAACACTGCAATACACAGCA
>CAJNIZ010011242.1:0-11187 GCA_905231905.1 Symbiodinium pilosum | reverse complement strand
GGGTGACCATATATATATATAGGGGTAATATAGGGGCTATATTTGGATAATGGAAAAGAAAATGGAAAGTACTATAATGGGAATATATAGGGTTTAGGGTGTATAGGGGTTAAAGGTTTTGGGTTTGGGGAGCTTCACTTGCCCCTTCATTGGGCGTTTTGGGGGCTGTATGACGTATATGGGCGTAAGAAGCCGCTATGTGGATGGCCTTGCCACGACATCGGCACATCTGTCTTGAGCAGGCAACACGGGAGACTGGACGGTTGCCATTTTCTGGGGTACTCTAATCCCTAGAGAACTCCGCAAAACATAGTGGCACTTGACTTCAAGCTTGAGATTTGGCTGACCAAGTCCCCAACAGCGAATTGTCAATGTCAGGGCACCCATTTGGATTCCTGCTCTTCAAGAAGCCCGCCATGGCCATCTGACTTGGAAATCCTACCCCATTATTACTTATGTTGTTATTCTTACTAGTAGTACTGTCATTAGGATTGTTGTTAGCATTATTACTAGTAGTATTAATACGAATAGTCGTACTGGTGTACGACTATTATGATTATTCTTCTATATTCTTCTGACTTGGTGATTGACGCTTGGCATCAGCACCAGCTGGCAGATCATTGTAGACGACCACGCCATGCCAGTTGCGGAGGTGACTCAATTTTTGTGGCACTCGCTTTTATATCCTACCCCCCGCCCCGTCCCCTAAGAATTGGGCCTCCAGAAAATTGCAACTAGGAGTCCTCAATAAGGGTCCCACGGTACTGAGGGCCCGGTGGAGGCCCTTTGGTCTGGATTCGGCTAGGGACCCAAAACCAAAACACATTAAAGAGAGGCGTGAAACAATAAGCCAAAACTGTTGAAGCGGCGGGCACAACTCATTTAAGAGAGTCCCTTGGCAACAACGAGCGCACCTAAACCCTAGAAAAGATGTGGAATTCTGAAGTTTCCGTATGGGCGTACTTTTCTTCGTATACTTTCATTCAAGGCAGCAGAATTAGATACCCCAACAGAGAGAGCTAGATGATAGGCTCTAGGCAAAACCTTAAGGGTCCAAGTAATATATATATATGCATGTATATATATGTATATAAATGTATATATACACACATATATTATGGTTATCCAAAACCTGCACTGTATCTATGTTTACTACCCTACTCTCAAGTACCTACTTATTGGGTACCTCAACCCTCTGGGAAAGAGGCCCTTTTCTCCGAAAGCTGCCTTCTTGGTCACTCGGATTGTGACCCTCTCTGCTCCCGGCATCTGGCTTCCAGGATGTAGCGGCTTAAGCAAAGCTTGGAAGGCGTTAGGGTTTAGGCTTTGCAGGTTTAGGGTTTAGGGATTAGGGGGTTAGGTTTCAGAATGACGGCTGGATCCTGACATTAGGGGTTCAGGGATAATTAAGGGTCTTGGGGCTTATGAGAACTACACCAGCAAAGGGGCAAGGCCGTTTTCATACACACTTGGGGCTCTGAGCAACGGAATCAAAGATAGGTGCAACATACTGTTGACGGAGAGAAACCTGCACCACCCTCAGCTTCTTAGATCTCCTAGAGATACTTTGGCTTACACTCCAGGAGGTTTCTTCCATCAAGTGCAAATCTTTGTTGCAGCATGGAGGCTACTGCTTTGGCCGGATGGCCTCATGTAGCTGGTATTTCCGCAGGACCCCAACCCACTGGCCACGGGCTGTGCGCTTCAAGCTGTGAAAGCCGCCTCTTCCTTGGATGATGGGCTCAGCATTAAGGTTTTGAGGGTGGGGCGCCCTGATGACACAATTTGTTAGTGTTTTTGGGGTTGTATAGCATTTTTTTGTAGAATCAGCATGTATTATATTCTACAGATGTAGCTAGGGAAGCAAAGGTTTGAAGTGCATCTCCAAACTAACCGAATAACCAAGATATCGCAGAATGATAGAATTTCCAATACACGCAAACTGGACCACCACAACGTCCCTTGCTGCAGGGTTTGGGGTTGTGTGGCTTGGGTTTAAGATTCAGGGTTTGGGGTTTGGGGCCGGGGGCTCACAGCTTGGGCGTCTGTAAGGTGAGCCCGCAACACCCTCCTGCTCCTCCTCCTCCTGCGCCGACATTTCCTAAACATAGAGGTCTTAGGATATGTGATAAAAATCATATAGAATAAAGATAGTAACCACACTAAAAATGTACACCGTCAAGATCTATGCCCATGAATGCAGTACAGGAGTCCAACGTAATCAGCTATGGGGCATTTGGATCCTGTGAGTAAAGCTGTTGTGGTTCTGACTTGCTGACCTGATTGCTTTGCCGGAGTATGCACTTGCAAGCCGGAAAAGCCTATATGCGGCCACGTATGTTAGATTTCGTGGACCACCAGGGGCGTGCTAATTGTAAATGACAGCTATGGTCACCAGGTAGGCTATCGGTAACATGTTAGTCGAAACACCGCTGTGTGGCTTAGGGTTCTACTTGTTCATTAAGTCCTGCCATGTATCAAGCCTCATCCCTACTCATACCAATCAGGGAAAGATCTACTGTGGCTGTCTGACTCCATATCGTCCTACTAAACCCGAAGCCTTACACCTCAAACTTCAGGCTCAAATCCCTACACCTCAAGCCGTAAACCCTAAACCCTACACACAAACCTTACAACCCCAAACTTCTCACCATGCAACGGCTGGGAAAGAGCCAGTGCGACACGCCCCGGAAGAAGTAGGGTCGAGCTTTGAGCTGCTCCTCTCTCCCAGAATGCCCCAGGGCGTCTCAAACAGCATTTGTTTAGAGTTTAAGTACATAGGGTTGAGTTTAAGGATATAAGGTTTCGAGCTTAGGGCTTGTTAGTTGGAGTTTGGGAGGTTGGGTTATGCTAAATGATTTGCGAAAGTCTTTTTTGCGGGGGTTGAAAGGGGAGCAATCAAGAAAATTCCAAATACCTGCGAAGATAAGGAGCTGTGGGAATTGTACAGACATACCGTAGCTTTTAGGATTTAGGATGCGTTAGGATGCGTACGTAACAGGTGTAGGGTCTTATGTGTAATATTAGTCTGTACCGAGAATACAGAATGAGCAGAACAATGGTCATACTAGCCGCCTATATTGCCTCTATAAACCCTGCTTCCAAGTCATTCTCCGCGTTACTTCCAATTGATTCTCCATTATAGCAAGTATATTCCCCTATTCCTGCCAGTGCGCCGAAATTATGTTCCCTGTTTCGGAGGAGTTGCAGTAAGGCTCTCACGACTCTTGGGTTGCGTAACTACATGGGAGGTTCCCCAAGTTAGGGGAAGTTTTGGGGGGGATTCCTACAACAAGGATTATCGTATTTTGGGGTCCATATTGGGTCCCCCTACTTATGGAAACTGCAGCATGCCGCTGACTTTGATGATCTGGCGTAAGCAAACTCCAAGGGAACAGGGGCAAGAAAAGCAAGGAGCGGATCCCTGTTATAGTCCATCGAATCCCATACAATTTCCACCCCTCCCTCGCCAACCACAAGGGGAAAAGTCGTCCTCCGCAATTGCGCCGCCCTCCTGGTGGACCAGCCTGGGTATCAGGCGATTATAGACCCTCAGGGTATATAGGGAATATGTACACATTGTCACATTAAAAGGGCCTGCTGAGTGATCATAACAAGGAAGGAGCATATGGGAAAACTTGGAGAAATTGCAATGCAAAGCAGAAAGTGGCCAGAGTTCTTCCGGGGTTCTAGGATTGTGGGTGCTGATTCCCCGCCTCAATTGGGAAAATGCCGGGCTCCGATTCAGAACCAAACCTCTGTTTGTAGTGAAGTACCAAAAGCCATGTCATAAGAATAATTTCCTAATAGTAGGACTTGGAGTCTTTTTATGACTACAGGAGAAGAGATTGGGCACATTGGTTGGAGCATGCACACTTGTAGAAGCTGGCGCAGTAGTAGCAAGCTTGAGAAGTCAAGAACAGGGAATTCTAGAATTGGTTCTTCCGAACCCCACACTCCTTAAACTAAGGGAACAGAACTCCACTTGAAGAGTGAGTAGACGTGGACCCCATACCCTGCCATTGCCCTTCAGCCTGCACACCTGAAGCACCGCACACCCCAGTTTGAGTCAGCATATAGCAATAATACAGACCAGTAATAACATAGCAATGACAGTGCGGTAGGGTTAAGGGTTTAGGTATGGTGTTACAGAAGGAGACAGCAAGATTTGCAAAGTATGTGGAAGGGCCACATTCGGCCTCCTCTGAGGAGATTTAACAAGCATGCATGGTATAGGACCTGACCGGGAGTCTTACAGGGGCTCTACAAGGTTCCATTCCAAATAACAAACTCCTATCTCCCTACCTCCCTGACCATAAAACTCGCCACACGACCATGATAAATCATAGGTTAATTACTAGGGGAAGTGATTAAGCTGGTGGGGAAACAACCTGACCATTCATAGCCAAGCTGCATTGGCGGGGGTTGGCGCACCCTCGCAGCTCTCCAGAGGAAGGGCTTCACGTTGCCAATGTAATTCACACGCTCGCGCTTCCTTAGAGAACCGATGATGGCGGAAATCTTGGACCACAGCGCCCCCCACTAAACCACTGAAGCTTCCGGGACTGGACTTGAGGGGCGAGGCCGCAAGGGTGGTGTAAGATTTCTTCTGCCACCAGTCACTGCCCCAAACGCGCAACCCTTAACTATAGCGCGTGCTTGCATGGGATTTATTGAGTCGGAGTCACCGTAGCAGAACATGTTCCCGAACGGCTTTCAAGTGAATATCTGGAGGCATGCACTTAGTAAACAATTCGGTTTACAGTGTTTGCAATGAAAAACCCGCCAACGCTTGACATGAGGGCTTTGCATCGTAATCAGATAGTTTGGACAGCTGTCTGCAACCCCTAAACCCTAAACCCCTAACCTCTACCCCACTTCAAGATCACCGGCTTTCCAAAGAAGTCTCTGGAATGATGTAGTTTGTTTCCTGGGGCAGGACTTATCTGATTAGCTTTCTGAAGATTTGCCAGAAAAGGCCTTGAACTCCTAAGTCATCGCTGCCCAGAATTCCAAGGATCACTCTTAGTCTTGCAATTACTGGCATTGTTACTATTACTGTGACAATTGAAATTACGCTTACTATTACTGTTATTATGGCCTGCGGAAAATGCCATTCCTTCCCATGGCGTCTTGGAGCCTGTGCTTTAAATCTTAGGATTGGGCAGGAACCTGAATTGCATGCCCCATCATCTGCTTTTTCAAGCTGCCTCTTAAGAGACGCTCGTCTTACAGTTCTAGCAAGACTCTACCGGCCCTTGCACCCCCGTTTCTCAACATAACAGCTGAACAGGCCTCAAGAGGGCAATACGCCCCAACTACATATAATCTCTCTATATATAATCTTGTATAATACATATATATATCTATATGTATGTATACATGTAATATACCTAGCGTGCCTTAGGCCGCCCTCATTTTCTGGAGTCCTGTGTTAGGAACCCTATCTATTCCAGCACAGGAGTGGCAATACTCTCAGTCTCGCTTGTGAAGACTGGAAGCCAAAGCACTACATATCCTACGGTGGATATCAGCTCCAGATGAAGCTTCCCTTATGCAAAAGGGTTTTGTGCGAGAAGTCTGCCAGGGCGCTTCACGCCATGACGCTTCTTGAACCTTGGATCTATATAATCCCTATATATCCCCTATATGTCCCGATATAACCCTTATAAACCCCCTTTAAGGGTACCCCTTGTTTGTATAGTTCCAACCTTAGTTGTCCAGGCAGTAACTTCAGGAGCGATCCTGGTTCACGTGGGCATGTGGGCGGCCCGCAAAACTAGTGGTCTCTTTCTGGCAATCCGGGTGATTAGGAACGACGACTGTACTTGAGGGTATACATGGACTTGAGCCATACGTCTCTGCTCTTGGGCAAATCCGCTGTCGCACATTCCCTAAGGGTCCAAGACCCAAATAATCGAATTTTAGGGCCCAAATACTATACTGTTCATGGTATTTGGGACCTAAAGCCCAATTATTTGGGTCCTTGGACCCTTATAATATCCCTAAACCCTAAACCCATATATCCCCATATATCCCCCTATAAAACCCTTTAAAGGGACCCTATTATCTGGTTCCTTGGACCCTTAGGGATTCTGTTATGAACTCTAGAGCCAGTAACTGATAAGCAAGATCGTTGCAGTTACCTACGCTCTCACCACTATGGGCTATTAGACCTTAAGGGTACCTTCATCTACTCTTAATAGGGTCGTAATAGGGAATTTTAGGGTCTAATAGCCCATAGTGGTCAACCCCCTTGAGGACTTCACTCCGCGTCGCATGGAACAAGAAGACTGCACGAGTAGCGGCTTGAAGTTTCCAAGTTGTCGTTGCGATAGCTACAGGTGTTGGCCATGCTGGCGGATGAAGTGGATTGCGCAAGCTTCAGTGTGCTGATAAGAAGGCCTTAGGTCAGGACATGACAAGATATACCTCTATGCTAGGTGCGTGGGTCGCAAAATCATGGCCTCGCAGAACGTGTCTTGCAGTCGCCATGCACCACCCGCTGCACAGATGATTTGCCAACCACCCCCCCCCCCCTATCGACGCAAGGTCACCAAATAACGGCACATGATTAGCAATCCAACGTAAAAAGCCAGACCCTCAACCCGGGATTCTTGCCTCTAAGCTGTAAACTGTGACGCACCCTGAACCCTTGACTCTACAGTCCTGAGACCCAAGCCCTGAACTCTGAAACTCAAAGCACCCCAACCCGTACCATTGAAATCCGATGGACTCCAAGTAGGTCTTGATTGTAGACCTTAAAAGGTCCAAGTGATATCACTTATCAACTTAAATCCCAAGTCAAACCATAAATCCCATAAACCCAAACCCCAAAAACCCCTAAACCCTGAACTCGGCGCCCTGAACTCTAAATCCTTAGCCCCAACACCCTCCCTAAAACCCTAAACCATAAACCCTCAATAGCAGGTTCCATTTTCTTTTCCATTCTCCCAATAGTACCCCAATAAAGCATGATAATCCCTATATAACCCCTATATAACACCTGTAACTCCTATAACTCCTATAGTTTCCATTTTCTTGTCCATTATCCCAATAGTACCCCAATATAGCATTATAATCCCTATATAATCTCTAGAAAATCCCAATAACTCCTGTAGTTTCCATTTTCTTTTCGATTCTCCCAATATAACCCAATATCATTCAATATTATCTCATATTACCCTATATTACCCTCAAACCCTAAACCCTAAACCCTAAAACCTAATAACCCTAAAACCTAAAAACCCTAAACCCTAAACCCTAAAACCTAAACCCTAAACTCCGTGAGCCTAGGTGCTTGACCTTAAACTTCCGCCAGAAGAAGTTGGGCACTGCGGGCAGCACCACCAGACGACGGGTCTGCCGCCCCCACCTCAATGGGAACTCGTTTAGGGTGTAGGGTTTAGGGTTGGAATCAAGTTTAGGGTTTAAAGGTTGGAATCAAGTTTAGGGTTGTGGGTTTTATATTGGGGTTATATTGAGCTTATCTTAAGGTTTACGTTTAATATTGAGGTAATATTTTAGTAAGATTGGGAAAATGGAGAATCAAATGGAAAATAAAATGGACAATGACATGGAAACTGGGATTATATAGGAAATTAGGGATATATTGGGGTAATATTAGGATAATGGAAAAGAAAATGGAAACTACTATTTAGGGTTTACGGCTTAGGGTTTTAGGGTTTGGTGTCCTTTCTTGTAACATCCCTGCGTCCCTTTTCGAGCCAGGGAGGTCCTTTACTCCCGTGACTGCCTTCACGTGTCCCCCCCGTGGATCTCGACTGGGTTTAGGGTCTAGGTTTATGACCATTATTAGGGGGCATGCGAGGCTTATACTTTAGTCATAAGTACAATGTAACTGTGTGAAAATTGACTTGAACCTCCCTACACCCTGAACCCTAAACCTCCAAGGGAGACATACTAAGTTACTGAGGATTGTAATGACATGCTACCAAGAAGCCTACATGGGACTTGGCCTATAGTACTGTTCCCAAGATGGGGTAAATCTATATGGGGACCCGTATGGCAAAAGGAAACCCAACTGTAGGGACCCGTATTAGAATGAATTTCAAGAAATCCCCATGTACAATCATGCTAACAGTATCTCGGATAGGGGTTCTCAATATGTTGAATTGCTGAAAGTGCTGAGAATACCTGCATAAATGTTTATTTGTGACCCTCTAAGAGTCTAAGAAGTTCACAATTTAGGGTTTGTGGGAACCTGACATATTCGGACAGAAGTTCGAGTGAACAGGGCCCGCTCTCAAACACAGATGCTGCCTGCTGCAGCTGCAGGTTTTGAAAATGGTCTTGCGCATCATGCATTCGTGCATAGTCATGTGAGCTATAGTCTGAAGTCGAAATATCCCCCTTCAGAACCCCTACAATACTCCCTACATAATCCCCTACCCAAACGCTAAACGCTAAACCCCAAACCCCATATGGATTTCCTGTGTCAAGAAAAGGCAGATTGGAAGTCAAAGAAGTCAAAGACAAAACATGCATAAACTTGTACTGGCTTTTACTAGGATATAAGGGAATACAGTAGACAGGGCTTCCATAGGGAATATACGGGGATTCCAGAGGGATTATATACATATACACATGTATAGGGGTTATATATACATATATCAGTTTCAGGTAAGGACTTGAGGGTATACCTTGTTGAGTTCCCAAGGTTGCCCCTGAATAGGGTAGCTTTGTTGCGTCTATGGTTTAGGGTTTAGGGGTTTAGGGGTAGCTTTGGCTGCGGGGCCCTAAACAATCACGCTTGATGGAGTTATAGGGAGTATTCAGTAGGCAAAAAATCATGTTAATGGTCTTATATTGGTTTGGATGTAGGTGTGAAAGGTACTGAAAATGAAAAACTGATTTCAAACTTATCCAAGCTCAGGCCTGCGCACTTGCATATTCTAGGATTACAAGTATGGGCCCCCAATATGCGACCTTTTGCCATGTAGAGGGATTCGAGGCACCCTGAAGGGTACATGGGTGTATAATAAGTATATAAGGATCGCAAGGTTAAGGGCCCAAACTAGGGCTCATGGTTTCAACCTTAGACACATACTCTGCACCTCTTCCCAATCTCGTGAGGCATTTTCAATATACTTATATATGCGCAAAGTTCATATACGTATATATATATACATATATATATATATATACATACCCTTGTACGTAAACATGAATGTGTATATGTCTTATGCATGCAAGGGAGGGACAGGAGTGTGGTGTTGGGCGGGGGTAGAGGTATCTTCATCTATATTTCTCTGTTCATGTATGTGTGCCTATACAGTAACGCAGAATGGCCTCAAGTAGCCCAACTAGACGTATGCATGTATCAATTGCATGCGTACAGCGTGTTCTTATATACATACATATTCATATACACGTACATATACATGTGCATGTACACAGTCATCTACATATACATAGACAAATACATGTAAATATGCACCTACATACGCGCGCACATATGCGTATATATGTATATGTATATATATATATATAAATGCGCATGTGCATATGCATATGCATATACATATACATACGCATATACATGTGCATATACATGCTACCTATACATACCTACGTACGCACATATGTACATATATATATATACATACATGTATCCAAGATTACATCCCAAGACGAGGTACCCTAACAAAGTGGTAGGGTGTAGACTCCAGAACCTCTGCAGCCGAAAGGCCACTGTGGGGCCGTGGTCAACTTGTGAGGAGGAAGCCAGCGCTTGGAAACCTGCCCACAGGATCTGCCAATGGTTTAGGGTCAGGGGTTTTGGGTTTAGCATGATGGGCAACAACTTTTGCATGGACAGTTTGAACGGCTGGTGCGTGAATCGACATGTTTAAGCATGTCTGGATATGTCAGTACCGTACCAGTGTGACGGGACTTGTGGTAAGGCGAATAGCAAACCTCATGAAGCCGACGGACTTTACGCGGCGGATGAAAATATAGAACAGTTAAGACTGGGGGTTGGAAATTCATCAACGCTCCGGCAGATGGCTTTCTGCACGGAATGGAAGGTCTGCACCTTGGCAAGCATGGTCTTAATCCCCTCCCTGCCTTCCGCATGTGGGGCTATCGAGATCTAAAAAAAAATCACAGTCTGCAGGATGACTGGAACCTGACGTGACATGGCCAGTGCCAGCGCTTTGAAAACCCGACTCTTTCACGGCCAATGAGAATCCAACAATTATAATGCACAGCGCATGAACTCCAAAACATCCACTACCTATGAACATCCAATCAAAACCTCTTTGGATTCGCAGCGTAGAGCCTCCATCAAGGCTGTGGAGAAAGCCTCCGCAGCGTCGCGGTCTGCTTCCACGAAGCAGATCCGTTGCAAGCTGGCAGCAGGGCGCGAGTTGACTTTGCCGAAAACTTCGCACACATGGGGGAACAGCGACGAGAACAAACAAGAAGAACAGGTAGCGATGATTCCTTCCCTCTGAGACCAGCTCAAGGATGTGAACTGTTTGGGGATTGGGGCTCTTCTCAAGTTCATAAGCGAGCGTGTGGCAGGCCTCTGCGAAACCTCATAGCGTCTCTTGTTGCGGAGTACCACGTGGGTGTTTCCTTAAATCCAGAGTCCCATGTCGGGAGACCTTACAATAAGAGTCAGATAAAAAATCCAAAGAATTGCATTCTATCGAGGTCCATCTTGGGGCCCCCTTTCCTGGGATGTTGTGAAGGAACTTTGATTAAATCACCATAATGGGTATATATATATATTGTAACTAATACGATTTCGCCACTGTAGTAACTTAATTTAAGTTCCTTAACAGCAACCCAGCTTTTTTTGTATGGAAACCTGGCAAGCCTTGGGACACATCCACCTTGGCTACTTATGGATCCAAGTTGAGATCTTACTTTGGGTCCCGCCCCCACCTATTAGGAGTCCATAATAGGGATCGTATTAAGGGCTCCACATAGTTATTATGTGTATATACATATATATATATATAGAGAGTGCGTCGGAATACAGGCCTGTGTTTTTCAGTGAAAACAAGGGTTTTATACACTTTTTTAGAGGTTGAAGCCATAAAAAGCATATATTCCCATTCTAAATTGCTTGCTGGCTGTCAATGCATTATTTCCATTTTGGTTTAGGATACCTGGCAACGCTTTCCCCAATATACGGGAGAACTCTGAATTCCACTA
>CAJNIZ010011240.1:0-11189 GCA_905231905.1 Symbiodinium pilosum | reverse complement strand
GGTCCTGGAATTTCATTAAATTGTTGACGGTGGGGACCCTAAACCCTAAACCCATAAACCCTAAACCCTAAACCCATAAACCCTAAACCCTAAACCCCTAAACCCTAAACCCCTAAACCCATAAATCCTAAACCCCTAAACCCCTAAACCCTAAACCCCTAAACCGCTAAACCCCCAAACCCCTAAACCCCCAAGCGCTAAACCCCAAACGCTAAACCCGATGGTCCACGCCTCCCTCCACGCAAGGCGCGGGAACAGAAACCAAGGAACCGAAATCTCTGGATTCAAAGGACCCCTAAGGGTCCAAGGACCCAAATAATAGGGTCCCTTTAAAGGGGTTATCGGGGGATATATGCGGGTGTTAGGGGACTATATAGGGGCATATAGGACCCAAATAACGGGGTTTCAGGGCCCAAATATGATAATACTAATGGTATTTGGGCCCTGAAACCCAATTGTTTGGGTCCCTGGACCCTTAGGGTAAGAGACCACGCCGAAGATTAGACGCATGGACCCTTAGACTTTTAGGGGGATTCTTGGTATACATTAGGCATATGAGGATCCCAGGGTTTGCACCTTCGAGCAGGGTATCCCATTGTTCCGCAACCTTCTGACGATTAGAGCTTAGGGCTCACAAGCACGTGCTATGCAAGCGACATTGAAGTCATTGTGCTTCTAGCAAGCACACTTGCTTCAAGCCATGTTTTGCTTGGTGGTGGCGAAACCACCTTATGATGGGGAAACGAACCTTTACTGGATGAGTTGTATTTGTTCCGCTCTTACAGCCAAATATGAACCCCAGACCCTAAACCCCATACCCTAAGCCCCAAACCACAAACCATCACAAACCCTAAACTCTAAACCCCAATCCCTAAACTCGAAACCCTAAACCCCAAACCCGAAGCCCCAAACCATAAACCCCAAACGCTAAGCCCTAAACCCTAAACCCCAAACCCTAAATCTTATCCGCGCACCACCAAAACCGAATGCGCAGCCTCAACATGGGAGCCTAAGACCTCAAGTCTACCTACCAGGACCTTCCTAGTACCCCTAATTGGGAATACACGTGGACCCTGGGTGTCCTTCCTTTTTTTGGGTTCTGTTGAAAAGATTGTAGAGTAGACCCACAAAAAAGTAGGATCGCCCTAATCAGGGATATTTAGGCCGTAATGGAGGGTAGGAGGGGAGTCTTGAGTAGTATTTTATTTGGGGTGACTATGGTACCCGATTATATCCTCTTTTTGTGTATTTTTTGAGGACTGAGGGTTTCCCAAAATTAGGTGATACTTTTTTGGGGGTCCTTGAATATATGCACTTTTGTTTTTTTGTGTGTATATTGGGGTCCTCCTATCTAGGGAAAGTATCACCTAGAGTAACACGGTTTAGGGTATAGGGTGAATAACCTAGTCCCTTAACACAGGTAAAGATACCAAACTATCAGGCACAATTACAGTGACATTGATTTCTCACGAGAGACGCCTCATACGCCCTGAAACTCTACTCTTCTGTCCCTCGAACCCTACCTGGACCCCAAAAGTATGTAAAATAATGGCCCTGAACCCCAAATAATAGCCATAAAGGCCATTATTTTACATACTTTTGGGGTCCAGGTAAGCCCTTGACCCTAAACCCCAAACCCTAAACCCTAAACCCTAAACCCCTCTTCTATCTTTGGAGGCTTGGTCTCAGGGCGCTATCTACGTGCCGCCTCAGCTAACCTTCGCGGGCGTGGTGAATGGGGAGGCTGGTATGGTATGGTTTAGGGTTTAGGGTTTAGGGTTTAGGGTATGTAAGTGCTGAGGCCCGAAGCCCTAAGCCCTAAACCAGATGAACTATAGTCCAAAATCCTAGTAGCCCGTATAGAAACTAGTCATCTATGTAATCCCTACTATAACCCCCCTTTTAAGCTTAGCTCACATGGGCTCTTAGGGCCCAAATATTGAAGGCTTTGAGGCTCCGGCATACATCAAGCTACCCCCACATTGGGCTCAAAGTCTTTGTGAGCCATAGTCTAAACTCCTAGTATCCCCCTTTAATAAGCCCTATACTACTCCCATATATACAATCCCCTAAGCCCTAAACCCTAAAACCTTAAACCCCTATAGAGCCCCCTTTAAGGAGTTCAGGTTATGTTTTGTGGCTGCTTCCTGAACCCTAGATGGTTTAGGGTTTAGGGGATCATGAACCTGAATTCTCAAAGCTGAGCCCCAAGCATAGGCCCTAAGCGGGGGGCCTTCACAGCAGGGTTCAGGGCTTAAGGCTTGACATGTTAGGGATTGGGGTTCAGGATTAGCGTTTAGCATGAGGGTGCAGGGTTGAGAGTGCGATGGGTCTGAAGATAGGGGCACTCTGCCAGCAAACCATGAGGATTTTAGGGGTGAAAGTCAGTTCGGCAACCTTGCTTTGCGATCCTGACACTTCATCCGGCCTCTGCTAACCACAATGCACGTCCTGCTGCCGAACGGAGTGGAGGGGGGGGGAGCAGCGGAGTGAATATAAGGGTTTAAGGTTTAGGGACGAGGGTTCTGGGATCATAGTGGTCCGCTCCCGCACTGCCCCTTTCGCACCAGTAAGTTCAGCAATGTTGTTGAATGTATGGCAGTGTCTCCAAATAGGGGTTCCCTAATTCAGACCCCAATGTACTAAAATACACTATAATCCTTATTGTTGGGACCTCCCAAGTGGTGCCCCTTGATTTTGGGAAACCCTATAAGCCCTATATATCCCTATATACCCCTATATAGCCCCTATATAAGGCCTATATCCCCCTTTAAAGGTACCCCTAATTTTGGGAATTACCCATATAGTTATGGCTTGAAACCCTGGTACCTCGAGACAAGGTAGAAGGCCTCGCCAAACGTGACAACCAGGTCTTTGTATCTGGCATCCTGCACGCTTGCAGTGCGAGATTCGCTTATACAACCGCCTCTGCCTCTCTAAAGACCCCGAAGGGTCCAAGGATCCAAATAATGAGGCATTAGAGCCCAAATACCGTTAATATTACAGTATTTGGGCCCTAAAACCCTATTATTTGGGTCCTTGGACCCTTAGCGGATAGATGTGCATGTATATATATATATATGTTGTTTACATGTATGTTCCTTGTAGACATTACAAAAAGGACCGCAATTCTGAACCAACAAATCCCCAGCCTCTAAAACCTCAACCCTGAATCCTGAACCCTGATTCTGAGACGTGGTAAAGACGAGCAGGCCGGCGATGGGAATGACCGGCCTTTCCGCGGAGATCTTCTGCACTTGGCTCAGGTTTGGTAGTTTCCCTGAAAGGGGGGGGGACCCTAAACCTTAAACCTATTATGCTAGAACCCGTAGCAGGGGGACCCCTGAACTTGTACGCCTGGTAATTATGGAGGAGTTTAAGGTTTATTGAGTAGGGTTGAGGGAAATTCTTGGAAGCCTTCAAATGTTTAGGGCGCAGGGCTGCAGGCGGTGGGCTTTGGAGGTGTTTTGGTCTGAGCTTGTGGAAGTAACACCACCTTCGGAGTATTCGCGCAGCATGTTCGTGGAGTCCATGTACTGCTTTAATATTGTGCCCTAAACCCTAGACGCTAAATCGTATGGGAGGCCTGAAGAATTTGCTTCTATGGCCCCTTGACCCACAGAGTAACCTTGAGTTCATTACCATTACTTAGGGTTTGGGGTGGTCATTTTGATTTTAGAATTTTAGAATTAGGGAAATTTGGGGACCCTAAGTAATGGGAAGTTTTTGTGGCTTGAGAGTTTAGGGTTTAGGGTTTCGGGTCTAGGGTTGAAACCTTAAAGCCTTCAAGTCCTGAAACTGAAAGCAGCTTAAGGGCTTAAGCTTTAGGATTTAGGCCTCATTCGAAATCAGTCACGTCTGTTAACGAAGCCGTCTTGATCCCTGAGCCCTATATCTCCTGTGGGTTTAGGGGTTCAGGGATTCAGGGTTTAGGGTTTAGGGGCTTGGGGCCTAAACCGGGAAATCAGATCCATTTCAAGCCTCCATTACCGACTGCTTGGGCTTCTACGTGACTCTTCTTCCCAATTACAAGGATAGATTACCTGGACCCTGGGCGTCCTCCCTTTTTTGGGTTATGTCCTGTAATCGTAGAGTACACCGCCAAAAAAAGCGTAAAGGACAAATTAGGTAATAAGCATGTGGACTTACAATATGAACTTGGGGGAGGCGGGGGGCACCTTGTACAAGCAAGCTGTCAACTTGAAATGCCGCCTGCAGACATCGTACCCTAAACCTTAAACCCTAAACCCCCTAGACCCGAAACCCTATACCCTAAAGCCCAAACCCCCTAAACCTACAAGCTCAACAGCTCGGCAGTTTTTTTCGAAACTTCATGAGCTCTAGTTCAAACTCCTTAAGGGGTCATCTAGGGTTTGCGGTTTAGGGTCTAAAATTCTTAAGAGGGGCTTATATAGGAGATGATGTAGGGGACCTATTATAGGGCTCATTTAGGGGGGTACTAGGAGCTTTTATGATAGTTCTCATGATTTCATGAGGAAAGAATCCCCAGCACATGTACTGGGACTGCATGGACTTTGTTTTTGGCGAGGTTGGGGATTTTCCTGGAGGGGGATTCATGCTTGCCCTTCTTCAAAGCAAACAGGGATCGCATGCAGCCACATTGGAAAAGACGTGGAAAGTCTGCTGGCTTTGTGCAGACCCCTTCAGAAATTGCGTGTTTCTTTGAACGACGCGCCCCTGAGTTTTGTCGGTGTCCTTGTATACCCACCCAAACCCTAAACCCCTAAACCCTAAAGCCCTAAACCCTAACCCCTAAACCCCATACCCCTAAACCCTAAACTCATAGAAAACCTGGGCCTCCAAGCTGCAAGGAACGCCCTCTACGTGCGCGTGCGTCTGGGTGCCGCAGTCAAGCAAGGGCCTTAGTTTTGCAACGGCTGTTTTCGGCCTGAGAGATTATAGTCCCTGTAAGTGGATAGAATATGGCTTTGGGCATATTCTAATAAGATCCCCATATTCTATCTACTAAGGGGGACTAGAGGCTTAGAGTCTCAGGGTCTACAGGGAGGGGGGGGGGGCTGGTATTAGTGAGTTATGAAGGGATAAGTATGGTTGCACAGGGATTAGCCTTCTGGGTTTCGGGCGTTCGGGATTAGAGGTTGAGGTAGGCTTCTGGGCTTGTGCGCTTACGCTAAGGGTGTTGGTGTTAAGGGTTTTGAGTTTTGGGCTCGGGCTTTGGGATACCCCAAACATCCCTAGGACCTAAACCCCCTTTGAGATGCGGGCACAGTCTAATGCAAGCTCAACCCTAAACCCTATGTGTCTAGACCAGCAGTGTTTCAGGCACCTAGGAAAGTCCTACTTGCCTCCCCCTGACCTCAAAACCGCAACCACCTTTATATTGTGGGAATAGTATAAATATTCTGATATCAAGGTATACTCTATACTTTAGTCTTTTGGGAAGATATAGCATGAAGGCATCCTTTTGTTGTATGAAGGGATTACTGGTCAAAGTTTAATGCCCAAATTTTATAGAGCTCTCGCAGTTTTTGGTAAGCAAATTGTCGTGACCCGAATCCCAAAATGTGGACCCTATGACTATCATGCTAACTTTTGGATTAAAGCTAGAAGCGGCCTTTACAGTTCAAGTCTGTTTACAGCTTGGAATTTACGAGTCCAACAGGAAGATTATCTTTGACGTCCGCGCCTTGAAGTTCAAGCACTCGCCCAGGGCCTCTTGTTTAGAGTTGTCTTTAACATTCCTAAACCTAAACCCTATAAAGCCCGGGCTTTTGTTTTCATTCTACTCCCGTAAGAGGCGCAAATCATGTACTTACTTTCTTACCGGGAATTCTAGGGCAGGTTGACTTCCCTAAGGGTCCAAGTACCTAACAATATCATATACTTATCCAAAACCTACACTATAATTACTATTACCCAAAGCCCAAGTACCTGATTATTGGGTGCTTGGACCAAAAGCCCCAAACCCTAAACCCTATATACCCCTGTAGACCCTTAAAGGGGGCCCAGTTATTTGCCCCTCTTTGGGTTCCTTAACAGCAATGCCAAGGACCCTGTGGGCATTGCATGCAATGTCTAAAGCCTGCCGGGTGGCGTAGCTACAGCTGGAGGTCTACAGGTAAGCAAGGAGCCTCCAAACCCTATAGTCCCCCTTAAGTAGATAGAATTTGGCTTTGGGTATATTATAATAAGATCCCCATATACCCCATATTCTATGTACTTAAGGGGGATTAGAATCTCCAGACTCCGACGAACTAAACATACTCGTTTCTCTCCACAAAGGCTATACACTTGTGTGCTTATGGGTTGGGGTTTTCTCAGGGTTGCCAGTAGTTTTGGGTGGGACCTCTTTGAAGTCTAAACTCAAGTGTGTGGACGGGGAACTTGTCAAGACGAGGGCCTGACCTCTGTCTGACCGCATATCCGTTTAGGGTTTAGGGTTTAGGGGGGGGCGCTTTTGAACCGTAACCGCCAAGCCTTCAAACAAAGCTTAGTTCTATAGTTGCGAAGACCGAAATGCAGCTCAAACTCCAAACCCTTACCACTTGCTTTGTTGAAATCCCTGAATGACTTTCCCTGGGGCTCCAAACCAATGTATGGAATATTTGTAGACGTTAGTGCCCAATATTGGTATCCTTTATAGACATGGAGTTTCAGGGTCTCATACAGCTCTACAGAAATGATTGCGCGAACGACTGATGCCTTCCTTCCTAGACCCTACAAGTACCCTCCACGTAGCCCAATTGTACTTAATTGAAGTTAAGTAACTAACCCTGAAACTCTAATTACTAAGCTTATATAAACCCTAAAACCCTTGAAGTTAAGTAATTAACCCTTAAACTCTAATTCCTAAGCTTATATGCACCCTAAACCCATATCCCGAAACGCTTTCAAGGCTACATGAGCTATAGTCTAAACTCCTTAAAAGGGGGATATATAGGGGAGTATGTAGGGGGGGTATCATAGGGCTTTTTCAGGGGGATACTAGGAGTTTAGACTACGGCTACATGGAGGGTCCTGGTCCGGGGTAAGGTCGCGGCCTCTTCCCGCCAGCGGGAACGTCTCCACAAACCTGTCAGCGGCCTTCCGCTTGACACTCCCAGGACAGTTTAGGGTTTAGATTGGGTACTGCCTCCTCCTCAGTAACAGTTGGATAATAACTATAATATGGTTATATATAGCCCCCCAATATAGACTGTTACTGGGTGGGGGCAGTAGCCAAGGTTTAGACTTTAGGGTTTGAGTGAAGGTTTTAATTTGGGCTTAGAGTTTTCGACAGATTTGGGGGCTGTTCAGGGGACTGGGAAGCGTTTTAACTGAAACCTTAAGAATCCGTCATGTTGTAGGGATTCTTAAATGCCATGTTCCCAAAGTTTTCCAAGAATGAGTGGTCCGCTTTAACGAGCCCTAGAATCAGCATTGTAGTACATTCCCAGAGTGTCCAAGTACCCAGTGATTAAGGACTTGGGTTTTGGGTAGTAGTAGTTATAGTACAGGCTTTGGGCAAGTATATGATTATTAGGTACTTGGAGCCTTAGGGATTGGGCTCAATATTGGGGTCCCCCATTTGGGCGGCTTAGGGCTTACGTTTCAGCACCCCAGGGGTATAAGGGCTTCATAGGGCTTAGTTGGAGTCGCAGAAATTTTTGGCGCGTACGCAACAAGAGGGGCCAATCTGATTCTGGTGACTCTGCATACTTAGCAGACGCATGGAACTACTGGAGTTCTACGCTGCTTTCAGGTCCTTCTTAGGTTCTGATTGGGTGGTGGAAGAGTATAGAGTACCCAGACCCCTGGGAGGATCTAAAATTAGATCCCCTATATAGACCCATTATAACCCCTATATAATCCTTATATAATTCCCCCTATGGTTCTAGGGGATCTATTTTTTAGATCCTTTTGGGGGTCTGGGTATAGAGGTTGGTGTTTAGGGCTTCAGGTTTGTGATGGCCTCAAAGGTGCCCTGGCGGTTCGCTGTTCTTGCTTGTTGCGAAGTCCGGGAACCGACATGATTGTTGGCTTAGGGGTTTAGGGTTTTAGGGTTTAGGGTCTTAGGGTTCAGGGTCTGAGGGTTTAGGGTCTTCGGGTTTAGGGCTGCAGGGTTTCCTTGACCGCGCTGTTTGGGCAGTTTCGGGTCTATAGGGACGCCATGCCCAGGGTTACTATTCTAGGTAGGGAAGGGAATGACCTTTCATTTTCATCATACAACATAAGGAATATACATTTAAAGTTTTGCAAAAGTCTCTCAATTTCCTCCCGCGACCCGAAAGAGTTGATAGATCCCTGCAATCGTCCTTGCGTTTGAACCATTCCTTCGTTCCCTGACAAGTGCTGCCCAGTGGATGCCTTGCTTGAATGTCCAGGGTAATTATAACCCACATATACAGCTTAGGGTTTATACAACTCTACAAACAGGTAAGCATCCGTTGATATGGTTCCATTTCAGAAATAGCTGCTGTTCCACTCTGGTTACCACCAAACCTCCAAGAAAGCTTCAGCCATGCAGGTGTTTGCAGCCCTACAACCTTGCAAACACGAAACCCTAAAACCCAAGCCCTAAACCCAGACCAGCAGGCGGGTACACTTGCGTTGAGATCGGAGCAGTGCCATGCTCAGGCTTTAGGATTTGGATTGATGGAGGAGTGCCGGGTAGGGGTTGAGGTGTCCGGTTCGGGGGGCGGTTCAGAATTTCCTAGAACTCCAGAGTATGAAAAAGAAATTGCATGTTGGACTGTTTTGAGGGTTTTGAGCCATTATGTTACCTACTTTTTGGATCCAAGTTGGGGTCTGCGATTTAGGGGTGAGGGTTGAGGCTTGTGGATGCTAGGGAGAGATTCAAGATGCCAGAGCCTTTGGTAGATTGGTCCCTGGGGGTCAGCTCTGCAATGGAATCTGCTCTCCCCAACAAGCACTTATTTCAACAACGCCGCTCAGAACAGAAGGGGCTACTTTCCTGAATATTATTTACTTCGGGCCATAAGGTCCATCGGCAACATCTACCTCGGATTGCCCGAAGGGTCTAAGTACCCAAGGATTAGGTGTTTGGGATTCGAGTAATAGTAATTATAGTACAGGTCTTGAATAGGTATATGATCAGTAGGTAGTTGGACCCTTAGGGTTACTTGGATCTCTATAGGCTTCATTCTTTGTTTTCGGTGGGGTTGGCTTTCTGCGCCCAGGCTTCGAGGGTACAAGGGCCCAGATAATTGAGGTTTAGGTCCCAAATACTATGGTTTTTGCGGTATTTGAGCCCTGAAACCCTGTCCTTGGACCCTTAGGGCTAGGCTTCGAGGGTCAGCACAGCTGGCTGAGAGTGGGGATGACGAGGAGCTTCTTGGTAATCATGTCGAGAAAGGATCCAGAAAGGCATACGCCTATGATTTAGGGGTTTACCTAGAGAAAACTAGAGAAAACAATGTACTTGTAAAACAAGGTTTTGCCGTTTTAGGGATCTAGGCTACTCTAGGTAGGGTTGTTGTGGTCCTTCCTCCACCCGACGCCCCTAAACCTGAAATTACGAGGTCCAAGACGGTGGGCTTTGGCCTCTCTCAACACCTTACCCCAAAGCCAAACACTAGTGTTGATACTAAAGCGCGGTTTAGGGCTAAGGGTTTAGGGTATCTAGGGTTTAGGGTTCAAGGTTCATGGTTTAGGGTTGAGGCTTTGATATCAAAAATCCTGCATGACCTTATCATACTATAAGAGCTATAACTCGTACCTTTGTAAGGTGATGCAGGTAGTATGTACCTCCCTGTCATGTCAGCGTTGACCCATAAGTTGTCCCCTAGATTACTTCCTGATTGTACATGTGCAACAGGGATCAGGTTGAGTAGGGTTTAGGGTTTAGGGTGAGTGTGGATCTCCCTGTCATGTCTCCGTGCAATAGAACCAACGTCATATTGTTTCATGTGGCGGTATCGGATGAACACCCGTCAAGTTAAAAGCAGGAAGCTTCGCAGTGCTTCTAGAAAGCCGACTATGGCGACAACTAGTATAAGCCTCAATCTCTTTCTAGATCCTTAACCTTTCCCCAACATTGAAACAATGGGGCTACTTTCGGCGACCCTCTAGTACATGGGAACTGAGGCCTGATTTGGGACTATTGTGGATTCTGGGTCCCATGAAGGCTATTCGATATTTTTCATGGTAGTCCTACAGCTCAGTAAGCAATGATAGTCCTTACCTTTACTCCCTAATCCCGAAACCCTAGATTGAGGGCCCCAGACTCAAATAGTAGGGTTTTAGGTCCGGTTTCTTAATTGGGCCTTCAAGGAAACCCTAAACCGTGCAGATTCATAAGCGCAAGCCAGCCTACTTGACCAGCTTATTTGGGGACTTAGCAATGGGAATTTTTTTACCCCGACCCATCCTTAGGACCACCCCCAGGCACACCCTGTGTCTGGTTAGAGACTGAAGAAGGGGCTTGGGGTTTAGGGTTTAGGGAATTTTTTCCCACTGGGTAGGGAGCAACCCAAGTTATCACCAGGAGGGTTAGGGTTCAGGTGCTCTGCTATAGCTTCTTCTTATGACTGTTCAGGGGTAGCTGGTAGTTTGGCATGACTTAGGGGCGAATCTCTAGAATAATCCTTATGTAGCGTTTCATAAAGCAGCTATACCTAGAACGGACTTGATATAACCCCCCATAACCCTAAGCCCTACACCCTAAACCCTAAACTCTAAACGCTAGGCCTTTGACCTTGAACTCTCAGCCCAAAAATTTAAGCCCTAAGCCCTGCACCCTAAACCTTAAACCTTAAAACCCTACACCCTCAACCTTAACCCTAGACCTTAAACCCTAAACCCTAAACCTTAAACCCAAACAGTACAAAGGTTCCCGTACTTTCAACCATAACCCAGACCCCTAGAAAGTAGAACCCCTATTATGGTACCCTATACTACTATTGGGTAATTTCTAGGAACCCTTAAGGGGGTTCCACTTTCTAGATCTGCCCATGGGTCTGGGAACACCAATCCTCAGGTGCCTGACGGATTGGTGGCCGTCGGCAGCGTTGCTCCCTTGAGCAGGGGAGGCAGCTTTGCAGCTTCAGACCCGAAGGGTTTAAGATTGATAGAAACTGTATAGGGTTTAGGGTTTAGGATTTAGGGTTTAGGGTTTAGGATTTAGGATTTAGGGTTTAGGGTTTAGGGTTTGGGTCCCTGAGTTTTGACCGAAAGTTTTTGGTTTTAACTTGTCCAGAACCGGTTTG
>CAJNIZ010011237.1:89177-103608 GCA_905231905.1 Symbiodinium pilosum | reverse complement strand
GCGAGCAAGCCCGGTCCTTTGTGACCACGATTCGCCATTTGCCTGTTGATTCAACTGGTGCGCATGGCATAGCTAGTTTCCTCCCAGCCTGGCGCTCACCTATCTGCCCCCAAAATGAAACCTTCAAAGCTTGCTCCCCTCAAAACCAAACCAAAGGGGTCCAATGAGTATCGCCAAGAAACCCCAAATGCATAGCTAGCCAGCCGAAACATAAATATCAATTCAGTGCCCACCTTCGCGTCTCCATCATCTGTGCCCGCAGCAGAGGAGTCCTGCAGCTTCCGCTTGCTTGAATGGGAAAACCTTTGCATCACGATCAGGCTGTTGAGCTCGATCTGTACTGCAATTTCTGACGACCATGTGCGCCTGCGTGAAAAAGGGTCACCCTCTGTTTTCGGGACTTTTTAATACGCAATTCCATTCTGTACAACCTTGCTACTAGTCCAGGCAGGACGCGGATCTGACTAGGAGCAACATTAGGGATTCTGGCGAACTGCTAGCTCAACCCTAGACAAGGATAATGCGATAGTCATAATGTCCTTAATTTGTGGCAATTTGTGGGATGGGTTTTCCCCCCTGAGGTCCAACTAGGCTCCGGAGGAGCCTGCCTCCTTGAATGTAAGTTTTCACTTGGGGATCCAGGATGTCTGATTCTGGGCTTGTGGCCTATGGTTTAAGAAAGCGAGTTTTAGGGTCTTCCAGATAAGGGCTGATTCGGGGTCTGCGGAGAACTTTTCTTGTAAAAAACCGCCGCGCCTCGGCGGCAGTCTTGGGCGCCGGCACCGCGCGTAAGCGGCGCCTCGACGAGGGCATTTTAGTAAGTGACAAGGATCAGGATTGTCAGGCGCTTGGGCTAAATACTAATAGTAATGATAATGAAATAGTATTGAGAATAACAATAAAAATAAGGATAGCAGTAATAGGTGTCATAGTAATTATCGTCATCATAAGAATTAATAGCGAAAATGATAGTGAGAATACTCATAATCAGAAAAGCGAAATAATCGTTATAGTAGTAATAATGATGATCACCGATAAAACTAACAGTATTCATAATACTAATCGTGATCAACGTATCAATAATACGAATAATGGTACTATTGATAATCGTAATAAGAATAATCATATTGGTAATAGAATTAATTAGTCATAGTAGTGATAGTGGTATTCGTAGTTCCAATAATGATAGTAATGATATTGCAAATATCTAGTAACATCTTGTAATGATAGGTTTTATGGGCTCAGGTTCTGACATCTTGTCAAGTTAAGGGATTGCAGCTCCACATGCCAAATCTTAACCTTTGGTGCTTCAATCTGAACCGCGGCTGTTTTGAAGTCACATCAGCTTGGTAGCACCCAGCCTTGCACCGACCAGCTTGGCCCCCATTTTCTTACTGGTGGTTAGAAGGGAATAAGAATATATTTTCCCTGAAAAACCTTGGTATACTATATTCCCATATTCCCTACTAACCCCCAGTGAGTATTATTTTCGCTTAAGCTTCTGGTTTTTTCGAGGCATATCATTTTGGTACGGGAATTATACGTCGAGCCGTTGCAGACAAAGACCCTAATATGTGGGCCCGTCCATACCCGTTGCAAGATCATGGATGAGGAAAAATTCCCGCCGCCCACCTCCACTAATCTTTGGCACTTCCACTTCAAGCTGGCCACCAGAAAGGTCGGGACTCCTCCCTGAATCGATCTTCTTGCAAAGTCTGATGCCAAAATTGTTGCCCCAAGTAATTAATCCTCTGCAGCTGCTCCTGCGTGGTGCCAAGCGTTTTGAATGACACTATGTTGCGTAGTCTTGCAAGGGTCAGACCTCAGACTGACTGCAGGTCCCTGAACCGAAACAGAATCTGACATTTAAACCTAGAAGCATGGTCAACTGCTCAAACCTACTAGCTCTGGCCCTTGACGCATCTACGCCCCAACTCTGGCCCAAATTTTGTATGATGCGTGACGGACCCAACGACAATGTACACGTCTGCTGGTTGCCAATCGATGACGCCTGGCATAAACATAAGAATTACCGGAATGCCACTGTTTTTCGACTTGCGCTGACTATTCAGCTGGTATCTGAAAAGACTCCTGCGGGAGCGAACCCTATTGGAATGCCACACGCCTCGAAACGTCCCATACCCCTCTGCAAACTCAAACTAAGCATTCCCAAGGACTTTCTCGAAATTGTTCTTCCCAAACTCATCTGAATGTTTACGTTCTTGTTGTGCACTGCAAACCTGAGCTGAATTGAGCATTCAGCCTGGCTGAGCTGAACGTGCTCGTCGAGGGTGTTGCAGGCTCTTCCTCCTGTCCGGCAACCACATCAACTGAACACAAGCTTCGGATTTAGGCCTTAGGCTGCTGGCGGATAATCGTAAGCTCTACCTACGAGAAACCATGGGACGTGCAAACATGGGCATAATTATCCGGTGTCATCTTTGACTTTGTCTATCGACCATGCTTCATGCAAGGCCCAAAGATCCAGGCTGATAGAAATTAGGTAGGTACTGTCTGTGCTACACAAGACATGGGCAAGTAATCGTCTTGGGTTCTCCCCCATCCAGAATGCATTCTTGGTCTAGCTTGCTCCGTGCTCGTAGGGAATGCAGGCAGCGGTGATTGTGTCTTTACGGAAATCATGAAGCAGATGACTGCTATGGGGTTCCTGTCATTCATGCCTCTGCGAACGAAAATGCAGCTACGCGCTCTTACAATTCGAAATCTGACTGGTGGGATACCAGCCCTGTGTGTGGCAAAAGGAAGAGACAGACTATCTGACCAAAACAAATCCCTCCGATAGAGGATTTTCATTGCCAGGGTGTCCGGGCCATCTTGGACACCGTGCACAAAAAGACATGCGCTCAATCACTCATCTTGCGAACTGCAAGGAGCTCTTGCTCAACTTCTTGCAGGTCACTTTAAAAACTCTACTGCAATCAGCACAAATAGGAACTTTGAACTTTCCCTAAGCCCCGAAGTATTCGGGATGCGTGTTACTGTCATGTTGCATACGATCCATAACCACGTGATCAACTAAGAATGCTCCGCTGGAATCCGACAGGGTTCCGGCTCCGTTCTCAGCGGTCAAATCACGGGCCAATCAACAGGGAGGGTGCTTCGGCAAAGGGGGGACACCATGTCTTACCTGGAAAGCAGCCAACAAGCCCCAAAGTCTCACACGAACGCTACCTATCAAACCCTCAAGAAACATGCCCTGGCTTTTGATGGCCTTGCAAGCATCATTGTGCTGGGCGGGCGTTTCAGGCACCACCTGTGCTGTGCTGTCTGTGACTGATAGAGGAGCTGTCCATTCCCTTGCGTTGAAGCAAGCTGGAACACAGGCTACACAAGATCTAGTATGTTGAAATCATCTAGCACGCTTCTTTTCTGCGATTTGAAGCAGGTTTGACTGCTTCACTATAAAAGATTCCGTTGTCATAGAGATAGATGAGCTTATGTCCCCTTTCAACAGCCTTGTCGAGCATCGCGACCCTGGGATCTAATGCTGCAATACGGGATTCAACGTGTGGCAGTCGCAGGTGGGATGGAGGGTTTGGGTTTTCTCCCAGCTTCTCTCTCAGCGCAGGAACAGAACCCATTTACGACCTAGGCTTGGTTCTTGGTTGGGACAATTACTCCTCGTCTGAGTACAGATCGGATTTTGGGAACTCTGACGAGCACCAGGGCTGAGCCTGCGAGCCTGCGCCATGACAACTATACCACAAGTCACCCAGAGCATACTCTGAGCGCCCAGACGCTCGAACTAGGATCAACTCAGCGCAAAGTCTCAATCACCAACTCATCTTAACCGCCTTCTTGGCAGTGTCCTGCTCGCTCGACACTTCTGCTGCTGCCTGCCATGGGAATCCCATTGTCGGAGCCACATCCACAAGTTCCAACATTTTATGTGGAACATACTTTCACAGCAACATTTGACACATGAGGATACAACACTGCCACAACTAGCCGCAGCAGCGGGGCAGCTACAGGGCAGCTACACTCCAAGGATTGAGGTGTTGCCTACAAGCCTGCAAACTTGCAGGACTTATGCAGCCTGTCAGGTGACCCTCAGGTACCAGCCGGATCATTCGAAGGGCAAGACTAAGTAGGGTTGTGTAATGTCCAGCAAAAGGATGGAAGTTGGCTCACTCTCAGTCAGCAAGTTCCAACTGGAATGAAATGTATTCCTTGCGTTTGATAAATCTCAATCTTCGGTACGAAGAATCACATGATGGCGCTCTGGTCTCCTCTGAGCTTCTGCAGAGAAAAGGCAGACGGCCTGTGTAAGTGGCTGTGGCCTTGAGGGTGCGGGAACCCAAAAAACTCAATACGGATCAGAATGACAGTCAGGATCAACAAGCAGTTGGTGACAGCAAGAAACTTGAGAAGGGATGCAGCGAATTTGGAGTTCGTCAAGGCCACTCGTCAAAAGCCGCAGATACTGGAATTTGCAAGATGCGGAGGTGCACAAACTCTTGCCAGCATATGCGCTTGTGAGGCTGGCAGAAACTGCAGTGTACCAGTATGTGGAACACTTCAAATTTATTCTTGAAGAAATTTATGTGCAGCTGGCCCACAAATCATATTATGAAATTTCGATGAAATCAAAACCAGAGCCCATGTAGCCCGACAGTTGGAGTCGCTGAAGCATAAACACAGAACACGCCCTAGATCCCATCTACAAACCCACCAGACGCCTGAACCTTGAACCGCTACGTACGGCAGGTAACTCGTGTGCGCCTAGGATGTACCATACCTCAAGTTAGAACACATCGGCACCCGTCAAGCAAAACAGCTCTGAACCCCCTAATGCGCGAAAAAGCATCAAGTGAACCCAAACAGCACTCCTGCACCGGCACTGGAGCCGCCGCGGTTGGAGGTGCGGCCTCTTTGCACTCCAAGAACCCCGAGAAAAGGACATGGAAAACGAAATGGGAACTGGAGTTCATGGGGTTTCAGGTTTGGGGAACAGGTCCCACGGCTTGGGTGACAAGGCGATACAAGGAGTACATGCACAACAGTTCCAGGACTTGTGCTTTAGGCGCTGTTGGGCTCTTCGCATGGCCTATGCATTTACCGGCTTGAGAGCTCAGTCCGAACTGGCTGGAGTTTTTCTTCGAACCCATACCTCTAAAAAGTGTGTTACACAGCGCATGTCATTCCTATTCCATCATGGTTTCCAGTTCTGTGCTTCCTGAAAACAAACTAACGGCTTATGTGGCTCATGGCACTTCAGCCAGAAAGTGCTACAGGCCGATCTTGAAGAGGACCCGAAGGGCCTGTAGATTTGCAATTTGAATAGTGTAGCAGCCGACCATAAATCAGCACATGCACAGATTGCCAGATCCCTCAAAGCAGCCGATACAGCGACAAGTCCTTAAACAGAAAGAGGCCAATGACTTAGATACCCTAAAGGTCCTAAAGAACGTCACCATCGACGACAACCAGGAGAAAAACAAGAAAACCAATGAGTTCCGGTGAATGATAGCCAAAAATTGTAGCACAGAGGTGTCATGAGTACCCCGTCTCCGCAAGACTCACGTCTGAAGCACCGAAGTGGTACACATTGAAGCCTGAGCCTGAAAAACGTGTGTAGAAAGTCATGCACGGCTGGCTGCTGGCTAGCAAGGAAGGCAGTAAGGAACCTTGTTCTTGATGCTAAGCAATCTGGATGAACCCAAGGTGCCGGGCAGGATTATGGGAATTCCCGCAGATTTCAGAATCGATAGCACTGGAGCCGTGGGCCTGCGTGGGCTTTCCCGCAGCAGCCTCACCTAATTGCAGAATGATTCATGAGTCTATGTGTGGGTCTCTAAAGATTGTTCGTTGCTTCTTGCTGAAGATCTGGGTATTGTGGAGCTCACCTGCTGAGGGTAAATCTGGATCCTCAATTTACATGGAGGTGTGCTCAAGCGTTCTACTCAGCGTTGCCGCAAGCTCCCTCTGATTAGAAGTTGAAGGTCAAGGGCTTGGAGTTTGGGGACTTTGGGGCTGTGGGGATTTAGAAGTTGTTGTAGGGTTCTGGATGCTATAGAATGTAGGTAGATATACCGGGTAAGATGTCCACCTGAATGCAGGGGTTCTTTGCTTGAAGCACATCCAGAAGATCTCTAGTTTTCAGAACACTCGCATGTTGAACTATGTCTGAGTATGACTTGAGGGACTCAGAGGGCTACATTGGGATGGACGCATAATGCAAGTCTAGATTTTTTAGGGCCACCTGGTAGCCCAACAACAGAGCAAGGAAAAGCTTGCTCTGCAATTAAGAATACAGTGAGTCAAGCACGTCATTTCAGCTGCTTCTTAGGTCCGAACAAATTTCTAAAGTGGCCAGGCAAATCTCTGCCGTGCGAAAAACGGACGTGGCGAATCTTGGCGAGAAGAGTATTATTGCCATCTGATGGGAGCCCCTCTGCAACAAACATACTTGTCTCCAACTTGCTGATCCATTAACGGGTCCTTGTGGCGAGGGTCTCTTCGGGGCTCGGAGGGCAAAAACAGGCTCTGTACGGAAATTGGCAGCAAAACGCAAACTTTGTCCACGTGCACACTGCTAACTGCAAGCCCCATCTCACTGATCCTAGCGCAGGGAATGCCGGAAGAGACCCCAGTTGCCTTCTGCTCACTTTAGTAGCTCCACTGCTAAGTCTACAGCTCTAGGATTCCTTCATGGATTGGAAACTCCAATAATCTTGGGGTAGAACACCAAAACAACATCCCCACCAGAGCACTTTAAACACATTAATCCAATCATCATCAGAAAGCATCGTCGGATGGTGCTTCTCATGACTGCGACAGAAAGCCGTGTAGCGTTGTGGTTGCAAATACAGCTGCGTCAGAAATCAATCAAGCAGCTTCCAAAGTTGCCATCAGGCTCCTACAAACTAATTGCAGAAGTAACGTTTGCACATACAGCCTACAAAGTGAAGAGGCTCTACGATAAGCCTGATGCGTTCCGCACTACAGCAACCCATACCTGCAATCAGAACCACCCATACGGGCATTTCTTCAACGAGAGGAACTCCAGAAACGGACCACTAACCTTTGGACTCCCAACCCTGAACCTCCAGCGCCTGGTCATCCCTGAGATGTCTAGATCCCTAAGTATAACCCACAAACAATCTCATCAACTCTTCCCCTCTAAATGTCAAAGCAACAACGCAGTGGGAAGATTTCCCCAGAGGATGCAGACACCGGTGCACTTCTTACAACCCGCCAAAAAAAGAAGACCCACGCCTCAGAGACACCGTGAATCAAGACTATATAGCCCCAAAACTCCCTGTAACCAAACATCAGCCAATTGAGAGACAAGAACTGAAAGAACTGAGAAACCCCTATGGAGCCACTGCGTCATTTGCGCCTTCGTCATCGGAGGAAGTGATAATCCGGCGCCGCTTGCGTCTCTGCAGTAGAATCTGGCATGCAGCAGTTCCTTCCCCATGCCAACATGGAACCCCGAAAGGGCCTTTAAATTCAGAAGGACAGCGGTCTAGCTGGGAACTCTTTCCTGGACCCTTGTTTGTATGGAGTAGTGGATGCAAAACGCTGATAGGTACTGAAAATAAAGTAGATGCAATCAATGTGCAATATGCGCGGGTCGAGACTATAGAATGCAAACTTCGAAGTTTACCCTCTGGTGTAGCTGACCTTTTTCACGGAGCGCAAGGACATCTGGGATAGGACATCTGGGATAGGATTGTTCTTAAACAGAGCAGCCATGGAATGAGCCGAATGCCGTTAATACCAAGTATCCCACTGACTCTATCTAGTGTCCTATTATCGGCGATGGCCTTAGTCAAAAATGCACGATGCTGAATTGTGATCATCGATCCCACTTAGAATCCCTTCAGACTAGGGTTTCGGCATGAACCCTGAAGATGCAAATGCAGGACTGGGTTATAAGCCATTTAGGGGCATATAAAGGCATTTTGACCCTTACAAGCCATACACAGGCGACATGCCACCCAGGCTAGCAACATCTGGACGCTAGACCCTTAAAACCGCACCATAAGCGCTCAAGACGCCAAGACAATCAGCAGAGAGGCTTGGCCTGGCCTGATCTCCATCCATCACCTCAGTAGGTGATGGACGTTTACCAAACCAACGACGCACATTGGTCAACATATTGCACAGAATGGGCTTAGGGGTCCGGAGGGGCAAGGTTGAGGGTGAAGGGGTCGGAAGGCTTTATGAGTCATACGGGTTTACGAATTTGAGCGTGCGAGGTTGCAGATGCAAACTCTGGCACAACATGTCAATCAGAAAAGGTTTCACAAATGCTTCTTCGACAGTTGTTCAGGCTGCTTTCAACGCAGATGCCCAACTGGCCAGGGAACTGCTGGGCGGGTGCCCGCCGTGCCAGTTGTCAGGAAGACATCTTCCTACGATCTAAACTATCAAGGAACAGGCAACCCGTCCCCCAACAAGGCCAGCGTTCAGATGGAATGCGCCCACACTTATCTTGATAATGAGCCGCTCATGCAAATGGAGGCCAAACCTAACTCTGAGCTCTTGGGGGCCTGGTTTTCAAGACTTGCTATCAAGCCATTTCTTGGTAAACATGTTCAGTACCTGGATGGCAACCAATGTAACCTTGACCAGAAAAGTTGGAATCTTTAACCCCAGATCCCAAAGTCCCTAGACCAGAAAACCATGAATCCTCGCAGTAGCTCGATCCTACACCAAAAGCCCTGGTTGCAGTCATTTGCCTTAATCCTGCCTCGGCTGGGCCAGCGCAGCTCGCGAGGGGTCAGTGGATCGGAGGCTTAGAGTTTAGGGATGAGGGCTCATGAGTGAGGATCGGGTAATATGGTATTGATTCGGATAAGACAGAAATTCAGACACTTTTCTAGACGAAGCGACCCGGAGGTGTCAGCAGGATGACTGCTCTAAGATCAGGCTTGTTCAGGCTGCTGGCACTGTAGTTCCCAGTTGAGATGCCATGGGCATCTCCTACTGAGCTCAAGCCGGATCGCGCCAAAATTGTATAGTTTGAGGATTGCGAAGAAACGCCACGATGTTGCGAAAACTTTACATGAGCCTCAAGAACTCAATGGGTATACATCCCTGAGGTCTTTTGGCTAGAGACGCATGGAGATGTTGCAGCTGTTGCAGTATCGTGGTCCACTCCAGCCTGACCTACATCCCAGCAAGGCCTTGGACGATCAGGATGGATTCTCAAAGTTCGGGGTGTTTTGGATCTTCGGTCTAGCATTTTGGAGTAACATGGATCCATGCAACTATATTTGGGAGGCCTCATTGTTTCTGTGACCTGTTGCGTTCCTACCTGAAGGTAGAAGTTGCTTCTGCAGTTGGACCGATTTCACGCATCAACCTGGAGCCCTGATTCGTGCCCTAACATCGCTTCAACTACCCTTGCGCATGCCGGCTCCCCGCTTGAAAAGGGTGAGACATCCCTCACAGAATGCGTTCTCAAAACAAGCTTAGGGCAGCTTCCTTGTTCGCCTTGCAGTGATTTTGCGGCATGATACAATGGGTGCTGTTTGCGGAGTGTGATGGATAGGTCATCTACCAACATTACATCTATCTGAAGGTAATCCTGCTGTAGTCTTGGGCATAGGATCTGGACTCTGCGTAATCCACGGGCCTAGGGTTTCTTGTATCTACCAAAACATCGTCAATGAGCGCCAGTTGCCTCTGAACCAACGAGATCATTACCATCTTGTCCTTGGGATTAAGATACCAAGGCCTTCAGCCCACCTAGGTACAAGATCACCTCAGCTTGAAAGAATGGGGAATGTCCCCAACTTGCTTGGATTTTGAGAAGGGCACGCGTGCATGGATGGTCTGAGGTGAGCGCAGCAGTCTTTGCTGCCACCCACGTGAGACTTTAAAAGGGTGAGATATAATTTCTGTCAACCAGGGATAAACTACTTTTCATGCATGTGTCAACTGTGCTGGAAACTTATCCTGTATCTCAGACTACTTTGAAAACAAGAACAGGTGCCCCCAGTAGAAGACGTAGAAGGTATGTTTTGACAAGTTGTGAGGATAGGTAGGTCTGCTTGTAGGACAGCTTGGGTCTCCCTCAGGGTTCGCTATCATGTCACGCTCAACTACCTGAAATTAACGAGAGGCCGCTGCACTGTCGAACTAAAAAGGTAAACAGCTTTGGAGGGATTCGGTTTTTTTGTGAGCGGCGGCAAGCCCGCGCTATGTCAGCGTCTTAATCTCAAACCGGAATGCTGACAACATGTGTGAATCTGGGTACACATCGGCAACACTACGGAACGAAAATGCCTGCAACGACGAGGGCAGAGCTTGAGACCCCAACCTTGAAACGTTCCAAGACGCTCAAAAATCCTGTAGTTGCGGCAACAAATGCATCTCCCCAAGGATTGTTTGTGAACAAATGACTCTCACGCAGTCTGCTCCGTGCAGCCTGGGCCCAGTGAGCCCTCACCCGAACAGCTTCGCCAAAGTGGACCGCTGGAACTCGGCATTGTGGACCTGCATAGCCATGTACATCACCTACATTTGGGGGTTGTGGCATTTGAGGCTGCGCCACCCGTGGAGATTCCCATTTGCCGGGCCTAGTCTCTTATAGAGGCCACGCAGCTAAACCGGGATCGTACGGCCGGCTGTTCATTTGGGATGTAGTTCAACCGAGATGGGTGTAACAAATACGTAGGGTGGGCCCTCCAAGATGCCAAGATTTTGCATTTGGAGCCTGGCAATCTCTCTGATACGGCCCAGGGGATTTGGGGTCCCCTGCTTGTAGTCATCAATGTAGGATGTCTGGCTTTGTTTAGCATGTCCCTACCTTGACAGAGACACTGTCGCATGCTGATGACGGCAACCAGCCTGGATACCAAGAGGCCACTTCTCCCCGTGCACAAGAATAAGTTATACCTATTGAGGTTTGGTTGCAATCGTCACCGGAAGCCTGCCTACTGATAATTAGGTCCCGTCGGATGGTGTAAGACACCACAAAGACACTGAAGCCTCTCGGAACTGATCGACCACTCCCTGTAGCATCGAGGCGACCGCTCCACCAGCCTTAGGAGCGGGGTTGAAGTAAACGTAGCAGGGAGCTTTAGCATTTTGGATTTAGGGTTTTGGTCTGAGACTCGTTAATCAATGGCGGCAGTGGCAGTAATCATGGTCATGGCAGTGGTAGTGTTAGTAGAGCAGTAACAGCAGCGGCTGGAGGAATAATCATAGCTCCACCAACCTTGCAGACAACTTTAAGGACTTCCTTGCAATGACCTAGTTCGAACCCAAGAGGCAAGTTTATAGGGACTGATTGTCAGTTTAGTAGTTATTGGTCCGTAGCCAAACGAGGTCACAGCTGGTTGGGAACCCCTTCCGATTCCAAAGTCCCACCAGTCAACATGAATGGCACTATCATTGCCGCCTCAAATATGCCTGAACTAAGCTACGTACAATAGCAAGAGCGGAAAGCGAGACGCAGGCCGCTGGGCGTGTGCACAACAATGTAATTCCCTTTCACCATCGTTCTCCGTTAACTGCGAGTCCTCGGCGAAGCTCCAGGACCCAGACATTCATGAGAAAGGTACTGAGCAGGAACTTCCCTATCCCTAAGCCCCCAACAACTCACCACGACGTCAACATCCTAAATCCTTGCATTAGAGCTTGCAAACCTAAAGCTGAACGAGTAAGCCCTGGTCTTTTCTAAGCTCATAGATTACGATACGAAGAAAACCAAAGTCCCAGCTACAAAGCCTGAAAGTCTTCAAGTCTTGTGTCTCCGAGTACGGCTTCCGGTATACACTCAAACTACCAGGATCGGTGGGGATCTTGATTTTCGAGATGCTCAAAACCTGAAAACCACCGCTGCAAACCCCGAACCTGCATATCAGACCTTGACCTCCCACACTCCAGGTTCAACACATCTCGCATCTCGCTCAGGAAGTCTACCAGGAACTTCTCGTCCGCCCTTACCTGTACAGAACCCTTGAAGGGATTCTGCGTTGAAGGTCCTTGTAGCGCTTGAAGACCTAGATCCCATATGTAACTAAGATTCAGTAAGGCTCAGCGGAAGGCTTGGACGCTGATCGACATGGGTCTGTCCCCACCAGCTTATCGCCCAGGAGTACAGTATCATCATGTGCACATGGAGATTTTGGGCCCGACACGAGCGTATTGCTGTCTTATCTGCTGCAACATGCAATGCAAGTTAAGCCCAAGTATAAATCTATGATGCGTGGCGGCGATGCCTCAGAATATATGGGGGTTTCCGAAAATTAGGGGTACCTTTTTAGGGATCCCCAAAATAAGGATTATAGTATTCTGGGGTCTACATTGGGGTCCCCCTATTTTGGGAAACTACCATATGTTAATGACGTGAACTCTATTTCTGATGCCTGCCATGACTACAGAAGGGCTGCTCATCAGCACTGACCTGGGAAAATTGCACCTCATATCAAACACCAAAATAATTGCAGTGTTTGTTGTTCCTGTCCGTCATATGAACCATAATCTAATCTCCTAGTATCCTCCTTAATGATCCCTATAGTAGTCCCCTATAAAATTCGTTACATACATAACCCCATTTAATTTAAGGAGTTTAGACTATAGCTCATACTTGCAAGTCCTCGAGTCGAAGTGCACAACATGCTCAACAAAGATCCCTCGGCGAGGAAGACGGAATTCTGGCATACCACACACTCAAGCCCCAGACACTTTTGCTGTCAGGCCCTTTCAAAACCCAATAGCTTCAACCCTAAGTTAGCCTGAAACCAATCTCTTGCCCACAAACCCTGCACCCTCATGAAACTTGTGGAAGGAGCCTGGGAGTTTGCGGCATCCTTAGCATGGCTGGAAACTCATGTTACCAAGCGGTTCTTGACATGAGAACTTGATCTGCTGTGCCGGGGTCACACCAGCGGGCTCCTGACTGTAAAATCTGAATCAGGCCATTTGCAATCGTGAGCAGAGTCGCAAGGGCTCTCTTAACGTATAACTCTTTCCCTGTCTAACTGTTTTGGTTAAAGCCAAACGTCTGGAACCCTGAGACCTAAGCTTGTATTGTAGAGCACAGACCTGTTCAAGCCAAACAAGCATCAATTGTTCTCAGGAAGGCCGTTCCATGTACCTACCGTGGTCGCCTTGGCGATCAGAAAACGATTATGTCTCCAAATGCCGTGTTCGCTTTTGGCTGCTAACCAGCAAATGAAGTATTCCATTCTAAGACACTAACCAACGAGAGTCCCGGAATAAAGATGTCATTATAATCGTCATCTCCATCATCACCACAATCAGACTGCAAGCCATCGGTTCAACAGCAGTGATGTTGCAGTTAAAGCAGGCAACCGTAATCCTAGAGTAGCAGATGTACTGATGTACTTGCTAACTGACTGAAGATCAACCCACATTAGATTTTGAGATCCAGCTCGCTCAAACCCTACCCCTGGACCTTCTTCTTTCGTAGACTGTTCACAAGACATGCAGAAGATGCTTGAACCCGCCAGCAATCCTAATCCAGAATGCAAAGCCTCAAAGCTCTAAGCCCTGAACTCTAAACTGAAAACTCTACTCTCACAACCTTTATATCGGCCCTAGCTCCTTGCAACACAAGCTTCGCTGTAGTTCAGGCGCAAGGTCTGTAGAAGCGTCCTCTTGGAGGTGTCGAGGGCCCTGGCTTGAACAAGACTGATGAACTGTGTGTGTGCCCAGGGCTGAGGCTGGGCAGAAGCCGATTGCAGCAAGGTGTGCAAGGACTTCAAATGAGGGAGCATGCATTTACAAGCGCGGGGCTTCCCAGGATGTATGAGTGTCGTGTAGCTGCGTAAACTGCACTTTAATGACTTATGGAAGCTGGTATGGGAACGGTTGTATCCTGTTGGAGGAACCTAAACATGATGGCCTAGAGATGCATAGTAGGCAGTACATGATGGAGTTGCCCCTTAGCCTAAGCGCTACTCCGAGGCCCGTACAATTTGCAAAGAGCACTCCCGGACCGGTTCACTAAACCTCCCAAATAGGGATCGTTGTAAGTACATCAACACACAAGGAAGGGGACACTAAGAAGAGGATCCTTAGTTTCGCAGAAGCCTCCACCCACGTCTCAAAAGACTACTCCTGGCATCCTCAAGAGGGAGCTCGATTTCATGCCTGGGTAATCCAAGCCCCGGTTGAGCTACGTTGAGAAAAAGTGAACCCTCGACAAGACTACACTCTGAGCCTGAACATCCAAACACTCAAAACACCAGGAAAGCGCTCAGCCAGGCCCAAGATTTTCGCCGACTCCATCGACGTGGACACTTCGATCCGATGGCGCAGGAAACTACTGCGGGCTTCGGCCAGGCCAGCATAGTACGAGACACTCGCATAGATTTCTGAGGACGAGGGATTTAGATTGAGTGCTCAGGATTTTGAGTTTCGGGGATTAAGGGGTGGGGGCTACGCGATGTCGATTAAAGGGAATATCTTTTTTTTGACCGTG
>CAJNIZ010011237.1:39522-89077 GCA_905231905.1 Symbiodinium pilosum | reverse complement strand
GCCACGCTACAAGAGAAGTTGTTGGGACTGACTTTGAACCTTTTGCGAACCTTTCGCCGCCCTTTCGCGAGCTTTCGACCGCAGTGTTTTTGCATCATGCGTCCCCGTGCTTATATATCTTTAAACATGGATTTTTGGACGATCCCCATATGCAAATCAAATCATCCACACAATCTTCCCTTACTGCAAACATGGTGATGACATCAAGTTTCCTTTTTACTGAAAGCATGCATGGCGTTGAAAGAAGCGGGGTCAGTTGGGGGTTCGTCGCCCCCAAACCATGTGCAAAGAATATGATCCGCACAACCCTCCCTCAATTACTGCAATCATGCTGATGACATGATGCTCCATTTTATTGAGTGCATGGATGGTCTTGACAGAAGCGGGGCGTTTCTGCATCGAGACCCAAGTTTTGATAAGATCCTGGCGGCGCACGCCGCCTATCCCAGAGTCTTGTTAGCCTTGTTGTCAGATGATCTTTGTTTGGGCCCTTGTGCAGCATATGATGTGCAGAAATGAGCTGGCTGTGGAGTGGACGCAGTAGTCGGAAAACTGAACCCTTTCCGACGCTCTTTCTCCCTCTCTGGAATGTTCCCATTTTCCAGCCCGAAGCGGGCGAGCTTCTCAGTTTGTTTTCTCCATCGGCTTTGCGGAGGAGTCTTTGCTGGATCAGCCCGTTCCCCACCTACGGGGGGCCGTGCTCAATCAAAATGGTTACTGTAGTAGCGGCCTGAAGAATTACCGAAACGCTTTAAACGTCTATTTGAGGCACCCTATGCCATGATTATACACGGAATCCAGGACCATGACATTGGTAACATTTGGTAACTATTTATGCCCCCATCGTACTTGAAAATACCAGGGTCTGCGGCTAGCAGGTTTGAACGGAGGGTTTCTCAGCGGTTTAGGGTTCGTATGGATTTGAACTCTCGGCCTTGGCATTCTCTGGAATCTAGAACCACGAAATTCAGGTTCTTTGCGGGTGGAATTTGCTAGTTTTGACAATCTCTTGTACTTCAGAAAATGCTGTTCCAGCTGCGCAGTCGAAACTGCACAGCTGCCAGCCTCGAGGTTTTTGCTGCTTTGGAATTATGCTTTTCTGTCTGAAAATTGTGCTTTTTCGGGCTGGGAATCTTGCTTGTTTGGGTTTCCAGCTGTGTGTGCTTTGTAGGGTTTCCAGTTGTGTTTTTTGTCGTTCCCAGTTGTGCTTTTGGAGTTTCCAGCTGTGATTGTTGGGGTTTGGAAATGTGCTTTTCGGGATGTCCAGTTTTACTTCGAGGGCCAGATGGACTCAGATGCACTGCCAGCTTGGGCAGGCTTGGCAACAGCAGGCTCACCAGTGACACAGCCATGCACGTCGCGCAGGGAACCTATCAAGCCATAACTTGCAAGCGGCAGCTGCTGCATGGCTACCCTGGCTAGAGTATGTGCCGTGGTGAAAGTTGCCCTGAGCCCGCCGGAACTGCAGACATGTTTCCTTCGTATCCCAGACTATTTCATTGTGAGGGCGTTGGGGGTGTGGGCGAAGGGGCAACTGGAAGTCTTTGTTTGGAGATGATGGGCAGGGGGGATCTGAATCTTTGAGTCACCTAGTTTCGAGATGGGGAATCGGCAATAGGGGATCTGAATATTTGAATCACCTAGTTTGGAGATGGGGAAGCTGGATTCCCCGCCTTCGACGGTGTTGTGCTTTGCTAAATTAAAATGTTCAAAGAGAAGCTTACAAGACGACTTTTTGTGGGTGTAGGCAGTACTCAACTTAAACTCTCATTCCTAGATCCTTAAGCCTAAAACGGTGTTTCCTAAGCTAACAGCCCGATTCGGATTTAACGTTTTCGCAGCTGTGGGACAAGGGCTTGTGAATGGTCTGGCTTCTTGGCAGACATTGTTCCCTGCTGTGTCGGGTGTCTATGTCTAACTCATAGTGCTTGCAACCTTCAAACCTATGCAAACATCTGATGAAGCTCAGCACTGTTTGGGAACAGCTGGCCGCTGTGGAACTAGAGCCCATCCTCCTGCACCCCCAAACTACAAAGTGTTGATGAGAAGGTCAGCTGCACGTAGTACGTAGGTAGAAGGCTTCAAAAAAGCTTAGGTCCGGGCTTGTGCTTTTGAAAGTAATATGGGATAGTAGTCACGAGCCCGTGAGCTTCGAAACCCAAATCACTGCTAGGCCTTTAGTCCAAAACCGCCAATCCCCAAAGCAAGTTAGGCTTAACACCCTGGACCTGAAACCACAAACCTGAGCAGGATCCACGCCTATCAGGAACTCCCAATTCCAAACTCTAAACGCCCACTGATCCCGCTGAACCCGTAACCCTTGAACTCCAAGCTTGTCTATCCCAGCGAAAGCAAGTCGCAGAAGGCGTAGGCCGCGTAGGTCGGGCTCTTTACACGCTCAGCCACAGCACCACTCACGATGGTCGCCTCAGGTTTGTGGTTTGACGTTGGGCGTTCAGGGTTTAGGATTTGGGTCTGGCGTTTGGTTGGGTTGAGGTTTCAGAATTGAAGGTCTCTGGCTGAGGGCTAACTCCACTTTAGGTTCAAAGTCCAGCGATCTAGTTGAACAGAAACGCGTTGGCCTCTTTCAGCTCAGGGAATGAAAAAAAACCTTCTGAAGGGAGCGTGTATGGGGGGATAGAAGTATTAAATAGTGAGTACAGCGCTTGGGGATTTATGTTTGAACCTCCAAACCCTCGATTAACATAGTTTTGAGAGACCCGTGGTTCACGATGATTGAGGGTCTCCGGTCAGGGATTAGAGGCTTCTTGCTGCTTCTTGGGATTGGCAATATTCAGCGTCCTCTTCGGGGGTTTCATTTTTAAGTTTTGAAGTCATGGCTCCACCTCAGCGAAAGCTGTTTGTAGAAGCCGATGTGACATATGACTTTCACTGGTTAGTTGTTTCAAGTTTGCACAAACCCTCAGACCCAGAAGGCTGCATCCAAAATTCGCCGGCGGTGCAGAAAGCCCACTGGAAAAACCAGCTCAGCCTTGCACTTCAGAAGTTGTTTGGGCTGTTCATGGCTTTTTGTTAGGCAAGTAACATTTGTTGTATCAGAAGAGAATACAGCATGAGGTGGGGCTTGTCACAATTTCCCCGTTCTAAGATGAATAAATGGTGGGTAGAATATATGGGCGGCTCCAGCACACGAGGTACCAAAAAAACAGGCAAGGATTCTGACATATTTCCGGGATATGTTTCAGAGTATGTTTAGCAGGTAGCCAGCTCTTGTGTAAAGGAAGATTGCGAAGGTTGATTCTTTGTCAAGCATGCCTCTTTACTATCCCTCTTTGTATTCGTTGAGGCCCCTCGGACCCCCCATTTTACTGGGTAAAACGGTGAAACCAGGCAAAAAGGTCCTACAAAATGGGGGTACCCAGGATTTAGAACCCTCTGTAAAATAAGCGTCGCAAGGGCATTTTTTTAGAGGACCTTCGGGCTGCGAGTCCCTGCTTGGTATTCATGGCGACCCCTGGGCACCCCCATTTTGCAGACAAAAGGCTGTGTAAAATGGGGGTACCCAAGGTTTGAAAGACTTTGGGGGAACCACAGCTGCGTGGGCCCTGCACTGCAAACATATGCAACTACATACTATTGATACTAAACATCCTGCATTGGCTTGCACACCCCGCGGCGGTAGGTCCGTGTAGATAATCAATCAACACTTATCAGGAGCTCTTGCACGAACCAGATTTGCTGGGCATATACGGCATGCGGCCGAATTGTATTTTTTCTCAGAAAACATACGATTCGGCCTGCAGAAAAACCCGGCCCCAGGGTACCGACCCTGCTCGGTGGAGCGGCAAAGCCCTTATCCCTGGCATTCTGATTTAAGTCTAGGCTAGATGGGGGCTATACACGACCCAACACCGCTACTGGTGGCATCTTGCACTGGCTTCGAATGAAGCTGGAACAACTAGGAGTGCCCAAATAGGCGAGTGGAGGCAGTCGCGGGGGAACCAGTAGGAGTTTGACTTAGTATGTACCGTGATATGTTTGAGCTCTGCACAACAGTGATATAGATCAAGCGTGTGTTCGGGGGTTGGGGATGAACTTAGTCTCGCGGTCAAAATTACGCTTAAGGGTCAGGGTTACGGCCGGCACCGGGGTACCACACGGTCACCCTTAGTCCTGAAGGGTCTGGAATCAAGGGATTGGGCCTGCGGGGTGGGATGAAGGAAGGTTGCTCGAGTGGGTGGTTGATGATAAATGTTACAGCAACATTCTACAATGTGCTATCCTGTGGCTGTCGTATAGGTGCCTGTGTCCAGTGCCCCCCTGAATAACCCCGATACATTATAGAATCCCTTCATATAACCTCTTTTATGGAGTTTAGACTATAGATGACTATAGTACGTAGAATGTATTTCCTCCTTCCCCACTAATCAAGCCCAACGTGAGACAAAATGCTGTATCAATCTGCATCACGTGCATGCTTGAAACAGTGCAAGAACAGGGCTACTTTGGAATGGGTTATCCGCTTCTCTAGAAGGTCTGTAAAATGAGGGGTGCCGAGATCGGATGATCCCCACAGGCTACTGCAAAATGGGGGTACCCGCCCCCCTGGAGGCCTGTAAAATGAGAGGTCCCGGGCCCCACAGGCTACTGTAAAATGGGTGGCCTACACCAGTAAAGTGAGGTACCCTGCAGGGGTGGTTTTGGGTAAAAAAAACCGCTTTACCCAGACCCCAGGTTACCCCATTCCGCAGAGGTAATGGGAAGGGGAATTCTTTACTTACATTCTTGATCCCTTGTTCTGTTGCAGCGAGCAGAAGGTGTGTGCGTGTGCGTCAGAACGCTGAACCAGACCACACTGTGAAATCGAACAAGCCCAAAATCTTCGCCTGGCGCAAAAGCAAATCAATACAATGCATCCACCAGGTGACCTCCAAACCCGCGCTCCAGGGGCGTTTAGAACTTAGAGCTTAAGCTCTTAGGCCTGAACTGAAAATACAGATTTGAGGGCAATGCCTACAAGTGGTCAGCTTTCTATGCTACGCTTCAACCTGGAACCTACCCTAAACAGAATTATCCTCCCCCTTGTTGACAAACAGAAACTCAGGAGCATTGGATCCACCTTGTCAGCCCTCATCCTCAAAACCGAACCCTGAAACCCCCCCATCCTCAATATTCAGAAAACAAGCAGCATAGTGCTCTGACATCCATCCCCATCACATGAGGCCAGAGGAGTGATAACGTCATTGGCATCCTGATGTCTGGTCCAGTCGGAGTTTGGGATGAATGAATCACTTTCAGCGGTTCTGAAGTTGAAATGGGCTACCACAGAGTTGTAACAGCATAGTGCATGGCATAGATCCCAATACCTCAGTGTGGCCATGAACCCAACGACAGGCCTCTGTATGATAGCTCAGGGCTTGGTTCATAGACAGTGAATTCTCTTCTCCCGCCACAAATTCTCCGGCAGCTGTTCGCCATGATCTACTGCGGTACTGCAAGAAACCATTCTTTCTACAAGCAAGCAGTTAGTGATCTGGGAATTGAGTTACCTTGCCCCAGCCTTTCAGTTACCACCACCTGATGCGAGAATGGGCTGGCAACCCCACACTTGCTGCATGAGCCTTTCAATGTGTTTGATGTGCTGTCTGGTCGGGCGAGAAGTTTCAGCGCCCAACCACCATACCTACAATTAGCCTTCCATGTTGTTCATAAGTTGAGGTGATCCGCCAATGAATCTTTGCTGGAAGGACCATCTTCAAGAGAGAGCTCTACAAGCCCTAAACTCTGGGCCCTGTGATCTCTACTCGATTATGGAACCCCTGCAGAACAAATCCCCTTCCTTGGGTCTCAGCCGAAAGCCCGGCATCTAGTGCAAAGGGTGAAGACTGTGATTCCGAAGCTTACCACCTGCATCCCTACACTCTAAACACAAATCCCCAACCACTCCTTTTCGGATCCTAAGAAGGCTTGATGTCTTGTTGCACTGTTCAGGTGGCCTTGGTGTAGAAGTCGAGGCCGAAAAAGCCAGTGGTCCCGATAAATTCTGCAGTTTTTTGGCGGCGGTGGGAGAGCTTAAGCGCTTAAGCTTCTGAAGTTCCGGGCTTCAGCGCATGGTGCTCATAAGGAATTTAAATTGAAGGACGTCATAGGGACCATGAAGCCTCAAAAACCCTATGTCGCAAATTGCACGCCTCCACACCGGACACCCGAAACCCCAGCCGAGACTTCGAGCACTGGACATGCAGGGTTGAGGATGTTGTGATCGATTTGAGGTGTAGGACTCTTGTGCAAGCTACAAGGTTTTGATTTGCATTGCGGCTTACGGCTTAGGATTTGTCATGTCTCCGCGTGTGCTGCAACAGGGTATTCATTCATCCCCTTAAACTACAAGGCATATCGGAAACCTTTGCAGATGACCGTTTGAATTTGGAGTCAGGTCTGGGGTTAGGAGCGGGAGTTCTGCCCACGTCTGCAAAAGCATGGAATCTTTAGAGGACATAACCCTGACATCCCTCAGCCCCCCGGGATGACCCCTTAAGCCTGAAAGGCCCTGAAACCCTGAATTCCAACACCTACGCTTGCAGCTGCCTTTGACTATCAATGATGATAGACTACATCTCCCTAAACAGCTGAGGAATAAGGCTCAGATTCGGGGACTTTTAGAAAGGGATCTTAGGCTGCGGTCCGAGAGACCCGCTAGGCGGTACCTATACAGACACGGTTTTGTCAGGAAGGGAAAGAATGCCGTAGCGAATCCGTGCACACCCACATGAAAATCCCCACTCGCTCCCATTGACTTCCACCGCATGAGGAGTGTTCAAACTCATTGCTGGCAACATGGTCCGGCTCTTCTAGCCCCTTTGCAACGGCATTGATCCCCAGGCATTCAAAAAATCTGCAGGCTCTGGAATAGGCGCGTGCTAACAGCAGCTGTAGCTCTGGAATCTAATTTCAATCTGAAGGCGCATAATGGCCCCAAACCCTAGACCCAAAATAATGAAGCATAAGCCCTAAACTCGAGAGCACCAAGCTCCTGAATCCGAATCCCTACTACCCCTTCCGAGTTCTCACTGAGGGGCTTTGGTCGACCTGCGCTCCGTAGGCAAAAGCCTTGCTTGCGATTCTTTCCCCGCAATTTGCAAAGCTTTGCTTCAGGCTTAGATGTTTGGGGGTTTAGGGCTTAGGACTGTGGAAGTTTAGCATGTAGTGGGCGGTGCTGTCTAGGGTATGGGGTCTAGGATTTGCGTCCCAGGTTTGCGATCAAACTTTTGAGCACGTCGGGTTCCGGGCCACCAACCCAAAAACCTAGCCTCTAAGCCCAAGACCTTCCTTGATCCCAAACCCCAAACACGACTGCCTGGGCAGAGCCAAGAAACCCAACCGAAGATCCACCATCCTAGAGTTCCCACTGTCACGTTCACCAAGTTCCTTAGGTCACCGGCATACAAAGGATTCATAGGCCTTGAATTATGCCAGAAGGTTGGGCAAGGTAACCCGGCTTGTACAAGCAGCTCATGAAAGAGGTGCAAGGTGCGGGCTAGCACAGGCTGGTCATAGTCATAGTTGGTGACTATTGGTGACCTCGCTTTTCACTTCCCAAGGATCGCTTGTCAGCCCGCTCTGGGCATCTGCATCTTGGCTGCAGCTCACGTGCTTGAATTTAGCTGCCATCGTGAAGCAAGGACCATTATATACTGATAGCCTCCTGATCCCCATAAATACATATTTACACGCTATGGGAGGAGTGTGGACAATGGCACATACCAAACCTGGTGTAACCTTTCAACAGCTGGCCCCTGCCCTCTCATATGTAAATCTGCAGTATCCAAATGCTGTGCTGGCCAGGCCCTGAACATCATCGCATTTACTCTGTAATCTTATGAAGCTTTTTCTGATTTTCTTTCAAACAATGCCGAAGATATGCCAATCCACCAGAGGGCCAAGGCCTGCATCCTTACACCCACCTTAGCCCACAACCCTAAACCTCTGAGCGTCTTCATCAGCACATTGGAGGCATTCTTGGCACGACAGGATCCGGTCTCCAGCATAGCGAAGCCCGCATGCATGAACCTAAGACCCGCAGCGTGTAACGATTTTTTGGGATTGTGTAAGGCTCTACAACTGGTTTGCTAGTACATATGGCAAAGTTAAGGCAACACAGTGACGAGCGATGCATAAACTGTTTGCATCCCAAAACAAGCATGCCAGCTTTTTGAGGGTTCAGGGTCTGCAGGCACCGGATTGGGATGAGCTTGACCATCTATTTCAAAAGAACTGTGACCCCAGCATAATTAGGCGCGGAGGAGGCGGTGGTTATGGCTGTAGTGGTGGTGGTAGGTCATAACTGCACTAAGACGAGCAGTAGAAGTAGTCGTCGTCTCATCTGAAGTACAATGTCATCATCAAGGCCATCATTGAACTGACACGAACCTAACGTGATTTCGCACAACTGGAAAATTGGCTTACCAGAAATTGCCAAGGAACATAACCAGGGCACCTGAAGAGCTGGCACGGTGGAAGGGATAGGGGTGAGCTTTGGGTTTGGGAAATTTAGGGCTTTTGAGAGGAGGAGTTTAGGGGTTTTGCGATCAAGGCTGAGTGCTATGGGAGGTCGAACACTTCGATTTCCAGGATGCAGGTTGAAAGTTCAAGCTTAGAGTAGAGTACTAGGGGAACGGTACCCGGACGCATTCAGAGAGCGTACGCATTTAGAGAGCGTATAGGGCCCTTACTTTCATACATGCCCAAAACAATCCTCGGAGAATCCCCATTCAAAACTTGTAGAGCCCATAGCTTCCCCAGTGAGTTCCATTTATTGAGAAATGCGTTCAACCATGACTCCTACAATGAAATCCACATGCTAAATTAATCCCAAGCCCTCCAACCTAAACACCTTTCACCCTGAAGCCCCGGCACCGCAGAGGCAGAGCCAGGCGGAGTCCAAGGCACCACCGAAGCCTCGAGTACTGGAATTCTGGGTTGGGGGTTTGGGGTTCAAGGCTTTGAGGGGTTTTGGAACTTTAGGGGGATTAAAAAAATGGGGCCTCCTACAATTTGATACTTAGGATGAACAAGTTTGGAACTTGGCGTGCGGCGATCTGGTCTACAGACCTGACAAAGGTTTTTGGGGGCTCAAGACTAAGAGCCACAGGATCTGGCAAAAACCCCTTTTAAGAGCAAAAAGGGTAGCCATGATGTCAGCTGGCAACTTGGCGCAGCCAACCTGAAGTCGATACAGCCCCGAAAACAAAGACACTCACAACATGAAGACAAGGTTCTATTTTATATATGGATAATGGAACAGAAAATGGAAGGTACTATTTAGAGTATGGGGACCCCTTTTTATCAACAAAAACCAAGATTGATTGAGAAGGACTGCAGCAACAACTGCCGAAGGAAGCGGCTGTAGTCTGCGTTTTGCAGCTTTGCAACCTGGCGGTGAGATGGGCTCCCGGGTTTCCGGAGTCAAAGAGGCGTTAGCGTAAGAAAACACATCAGAATATGTGAGGCTTTTCGCCAGAAGGCCTCGCTCTCCCAAAACCTCGAAGACCCAGCTTGAACCCTAAACCCTAAACAGGATGAGCCAGGTTCCTGACAAGCTTTTGAGTGGGGCTTCTGAGATGGGGGAGGTGGTGCTCCAGAGGCGTACACTTTAGGATTTTGAGTGGAGGTGCGAGGGATTTAGTCAAGGGTGAAGAAAATCATATTTTGCGGAGGAGAATAAGATAAACAGGACTTCTGCAGATCCACTCATTCTTCATGGACCTCAATAGCTCAGGCAACGAGAGCTTGTGGTCTTCTATGTTGCAAGAATTTAGCTGAAATGGAGAGCTGGGCAATCTGCAGCTGGATTAGCCACAGGCCATGGAATTGTGTGCTGGGCCTTCCACTCACGCTTTCGTGACCCAGGTTTCCCTGTGCTTGTCACAAAGTCGTGACCGCTCATTTCCTCCTCAGCTTCCTTCTTGACACAACGGTTTTTGTTGAAGCCTTGCAAAACCCTTCCGGACCCTTATTTCATCACTGCACATTCTCCTGCAGGAGCTGAGCGGCGAATGAGTGGATGGATCTTGAAGGCTATTGCAATTCAGGGAATAAGGCTGGCCATATTGGCTTTCAAGGCATGTCGGCCTTGAGGGTGAGTAGGCGTTCGGACATTACAACAGCAAACTGCAGTCTTGAAAGCAAGCTCGGGACTTCAGAAAATTTAAAATCAAAATGGGTATTTCTGAAAACTATAAGGCCCTGTTGAATGTCCACATTGTCACCTCTTGATGGCAGAGAATGAAGGAACAGGTGATTGGACCCACAACAAAAGCAGTGAGAATCCACGCAGAAACCGTAGCCCACAACAAATAATGTGACACATGCCCAACAATGCCAGCCCCTGTAACCATGTGAAAATCCGTGAACCACCCACCGTCTTCTGCACGGTGTCACCCCAACAGTTCTCCTGTGTTGCAAGAAGGAAACCTTTTATTCGAGAGAACTTGCATGTCAACCGCGGGGGTTCAAGCTTGTTCAGTCGAGCTAAGCTTGCGCTTTCCAGGATGCGTCGTTATCAGATCTATACCCCGACGCCTGCAAAGTCCAATGAAACCGCTAGGACAGGCAAAGCTACATGCCCTAGAATCCAGCTCGCGCAATTTCCTGCGTCAATCACTATCTTCAATGGGCGTTTGGTGTCTACCTTTATCTTAAATCTGCATGGGGCAAGAGCTCTGAGGGCCCCTAAGACTCCCCATACGGACAATTCGATCTGCCGGTTCAGGACACGTACATATCCATGGGGTTTTAAAGCTAAACGTGCAACACGTGTTTGTATTGTTGCACCTACTCTCTGGAAAGGACCTCAGTAATGATAACTTTCCTGTGCTAGGCAGAATATACTGGCATAGTGGTATTGATTGAGCTCGTGGTTTGGGCAGTTTTCGCCAAAACCCCAAGATTCCGTCGCTTGTTTTTGCCTTCCTCTGCATGGCAACGCGTCTCGTGGTCTACCCATGGCAAGCAGTACCAAAGGCACAAGTATGCGGAGGTGACTGCAATAACAATGCCAGACCCAACGGACTAGCAATGTTCGGACAAGGCCTCACAAAATGATCAGAATGATCAACTGCGTAAAGCAACGTTTGTAGTGCAACTGGCCGCCTGTGCACTGCGAGTCTGCTGTCAAATTTATGCACACGCGGTGTTCGCCCTAAGCGGGGGAAGAGTACAACTACATGTGCTACTGAAGCAGCGTTATCATCAGCACCATGGGACGCCGGAGCGCAAAGTTCCAACAGCAAGTGAACCAGCTGCCGGTGGCGACAACTAATTGCCTGCATCAAAGCTGTTCCGCCAGGCCAGGAAGCCGAAACATTATATCCATGTCGGCGGCTCCCACGAACAACTGCAAAGTGGCCAGCAGTAGCTGCAAGAACTGCTCTGCCACTTCTGTTGTAAGTATGAAAGCTGTTTTGCTTTGGGGATAATGACGCACAACCCACGTGTTGCCGAAGCACAAACATCAGCAGATTGTTGTATGTGAATAGACAGGAGCTCACCGGCCCCGAAAGCCTGCACCAGCCACCAGCTGCACCTTGCCAACGTCCAGTTGAAAACCTTGACCCTGCACGCGAAGTCGAAACCCACATCTTCAGAATCATGCATACCCATGAAACCCACCTCTGGTAAGTCCCCTTCGTCTCTTGCCACGATGGAGTCCAAGTCCTTGCCGGCACCAGTGTCCAAAACCAAGTCCTTGCTGGCACCAGTGTCCAAAACTATCTGCGAGATCCTCGAGTGGCCACGGGCAACAGCTTCCATGAGGGTGCTGCTACCTCGCCATCATGGCAATTCCGCAACTGTACCAGCTTGTACAGAGAACGCATCAGCACCACGTTGCCAGAACTGCATGTCATTCAGTTTGTCTGTACCGCAGCGCATCGGACTGGTATTGCAACGCCCATGGCACCAGAGCTTCCACGATGTCTGCCTTAAATGGCCGCTGTAGGATCTGAAGGTGGTGCTCAGTGGAAGCCTGCCGCTCACGAAGTCGCCCCGCTCGTTCATGTAATGCAGAAGATGCGACAAGCAAGTGAAACTTCTTCGGGGGATGGGTGGGATCATTCCCCCTTACAGTAACTGCGTTCATGTAAACGGACAGCTTCGACCTGCTTGAGCCCCATGAAACCCACGCGCGCCTGACACCACAGTAGCAAGCCCTACGGTTTTAAAGCCAGTCAGATTGCCTTGTTTGCGAAGCCATACAAGTGGCCGTGGTTTTTGAGGTCCTTCACCTTTGTCCCACTTACACATATCCATTTTCTGCTGCCTCCATGAGGTCTGTTCCTTCGCCCGCTATCTCCTCGTGATCGGCCCCGAGCAGCAATGATCAGAGCAGGGTTCTCTTCAGCATCTTGCCGTTCTTGTCAGCACTAGCCGGCGATTCTGCTGCACTTCCTTTTGACAGAGACAGCAACAGAAGGTGTATGTCAACGTGTGAGTTCAGCCTGGCGAAATATTCCAACCGATCACCAGTATGCAGAAACACTCGGCCAGAGAGCAACTCCGATAGCGCACGGGCGCAGAGAGAGGATAGCCGTACAGCCTGCGCAAACTCAGCTTCAAGCCACTCACAGCTCCTAGCTGCTTCACTCTGACGGCAGCCAGTTCTTCTCACAATAGCTTCCAAGCCTGAAGCATACCAGACAGAAGGAGGACAGCTGAAGAGGGGCACTTGAGCATGGAAGTCATCATCAATCATTAGTCGCATGCATAGCCTGCGATGACATGCACTGCCAAAAAGAAGCTGGGGTCTGCGTGTGGCGACGGTACGAGAATATCCTGAATACAGATGGATTACAGAATCGGACCTTGATTTTGGGTAAACCACTACTGCCGGTAATGGAAATCTTTAACTAATTTTGCTTAGTCCTACATGTAAATACCGCATGAAAGGGTACTCGCTACTTTGGAAACTCACAGGCAGCGATGGTGCAACCAAGAACCCCCACCCATCCGCCCCAAAGTGCAAGCAAGGGCAAGGGTGGACAAATTAAGCTGTTGAAAGGGGGGGTTCCAGCAGCCCACAGTGACAGAGAACTTCCATTGCACATGAGTGGCAGCCTTTGCAAATTCTGAAGCAATTGCAGCCTTGAACTGACACCTGCAATGCATGATATGAATGCTCAGGATATGCCCTGTCCCTCATCAGACCTCAGAAGACACCACATCTTCGTTGTCCTTTCCGCTTCGTTCTATCCCCACCTCAGCATCGTAGGTGGCTTGGGTCACGTAGGTGACATTGGCCGTCTGGAGCCGTCGGGATCTCAGCAGCTGTCAGCAGAGGTCTTTAATATCTGGTTCCTACAGTACAGTCTAAGTGCCAGCAGCTACCCCACTAATGCACACATACGAGAATGCCGTACACTCGGCTGCAGCGTTAAGCTGTTACTAGTTCACACCGCATAGCTGGGCTGAAAATAGTTTCGAGAAGTCACTATCTGCAAGCAGGAGGCCACAGTGCACGTCTACTCCTTTAAGGTGCGTTAACAAAAGGCCTACGAAGCCCTTTCCGAGACGGAAGAGCGCGTCTACTCAATAATCCTGAGCTGGTATTTGTAAGAGAGCCTGGAACAATGATCTCGAAGACCCTGCATTTTCCATATACCAATCCTGTTTGCTCATGTTTCTGTTCTGTCGCCTTCCGGTTCTCATTAGACAGAATCTGTCGCGGACGCTGCAGCCCAAGAAGAGATACGAACCATAAAGTGACGAAGGATCCCATGCAGTCTAGCCACACATTCCGGAACTCTGCATGGAAAGAAACTCATTTTCAGAACCTTTGAAAGTCAGGATCCCCTTAAGTTTGGCTTCCTAAGGACCCACGACGACGGATCCACAATTTTTTTGAGAACCCTCTATGTAAGGAGATTAAGGAGTTGCTGTTCGAAAAAAAACGAAGATCTGCCAGTAGCATCGTTTCAGAAGGACCCCTACGTTTGCGAAAGCAAAGTGCATCCCAAGGCCTTCCTTAAAATCACTAATGTTCCCCCCTCTCACCCTCAAACCCATCTGGATCCTTGCTTCTCCTGATGAGCCTTGGAATACTGACTCTGGACCGTAAAGCCTGAGCTTTCAACCTAAACTGAAACATAAGTCCGAATCCGACACCTTGAACAGTATCAATCATACACCGCCGAATATGAAGCGCTAAGCAGCTCCGCATACGACTCCATCTTCTCCTGCTGCTTCGCAATCAGATCCTTCTGGTACTGCACCTGCAGGATTTAGTAGCTTCTGTGGAGGGAAACTGTCTCAGATCGCAGGAAACAGTTGACGCATAGAGGTCGGTAAAGGAGAGTTTGCGTTTGGGGCTGCAAAGCAGGCATGGGGCAGATGCAACTAAAAAGGATAAATTGTCTAAATTTGGGGTCTCCAGGGCACTTAAAGCCTGTCGTTGAAACATCCTAGCAGAAAGAATGACCGGCACAAGCAACTTGCCAATGCCTTCTATACTGGAACAAAGGAAGACTTGAAGGGATTGCTGTGCAGCTGCGGCAATCCACCAGAACAAAAGCAGAAAGCCTGATGCCAAATTCCGCAGCCGATAACCCCAGTCCCGACATCCTATGGATCCCAAATCCCAGATCCCTGGCCCTGGAGCTACCAACCCAATGCTCCAGCCACAATCCTATAGCTTTGACGTGCAGAAACAAAAAATCAATCAGTATCCGCATGGAGAGCCAAGTCCCGCAAAGAGATTCCAAGTTCGTTCTCCGTGCACTTGTACGGAGCGTTTGGGTGTCGGAATAGTTGCCCTAGTGATACGAGACATTCCTGGCCTCCGCGCGCAGCGCCTCCTAGAGCCAGTGCTGGCTCAGCCCATGACGGGTTAGGCTTGGGGTGGAGCATGAGCGAATGAGCTAGAACTGCGCAAGGAACTTGGGGATAGCATGTCTTGCATGCGCTGGGCGAGGGGTATGTGCATAGAGCTGTGAGGATTAGAGTTATGTGCTCCTTCATTTAGAGTTTGGTAGGCTGGCATCAAGGGTTGGAGCACGTGTGTTCAGGTAAAACGGTCCATTTGAAGAATTGCGGAAGCACGCGCTTTGGAAATGGTGCGGTAACTTACAGCCGAAGGCCAGGCTTGTGCCCAGTGGTGAGCTGGTCGGGAACTTTCCCAGGCATGACCTGTGACAGTGACCTGCCACGTCCTTGAAAGCCTGAGCGTCGGCTAAGGTCCTCTTGAATGCTAAAGAATACAGGTCCCAGTCCCTGCAGTAAAGATCTCTAGGAAAAAGGACCTCCAAATTGGGAGAAACAGCTTTAGAAGGCGAAAGTAAAGTCTAAACCTTAAAGCCCTGAACCCCAACATATACGTATCCGTATCTTACCCTCTATGCAGAAAGCCCTCGCTGCCAAAGCTCCAGCTGCATGTTCAGGCTGGCGATGTCGCTAGCCAGCCCCAGGGGCAAGCATGCCAACCTGGGGCTTCTTAAAAAGGGCTCTTGCAAGGGTTACGCGGAAAATATGAAAAGCGGGATGGGAAGCAGGTCTCGGGGTTTGGGGCTTCCCTTTGGCCTCGGGGTAGAAGATTCTCAGAATGATGCACATACAACAGAATCCTCTCACCCCTTCATCATCCCAATACAACATCTCAGTACGAGGTTTTCCCTTCCAGCACCGCCGTGCAGGCGATCAACTAGGAATTCTTGGCGTTACCAAGACCAACAAATCTAGAAGCACATGATCTTTTCTAGTAGTTCTCTCAGGAGCCGAATTTCGCATCTAACAACTCTTGTATGATAACCTGATAACCCCTCCATGCTTTGTACTCCTCCCATGTGTCTATGGTAGGGCCCTGGAAAGTTTGTTGACCCATGTGCCCAACTATGCCTCAGATATCCTGGAGCTTCTCAAACTGGGTACCCAAACGATAATTTAGCAAAAGCCGTTTAAAGCAAACAAACGCTCCACTAGATATTCAAAGCGCTGTCCCAAACAAGGAAATTTCTACATGACGCCGCAAGTCCGCAGGCCTAAACCCAGAACCCCAACCCTAAACCTTGACCATTGCGCCCTGACCTCTACAAAATACTCAGTATGGCAACGAATACTGAGTGGGGAGGGTTCAGGCATCTGGTAAAGGCAGGTGGCAAAATTCTCGCCACCTGCATGGCTTCGAGCGCAGAGGTCCACTACAAGCTAGGATCTTGGCTCCAGCAAACTCTTTGGGCCAGAGCTGTCGCAGAAGATTTGTGCAGATGCGGGAAGCTTAGGGACTAAGGAATCTCTCGAAGTCAGAAGTAATTTGGGGATGCTAGGGATATTATGTATATATACACGTTTATCTTATGTAGTTTTGGATTACATGAATCCCACTCTCAGCAATTTGGGTCATGCATCTGTGTAATCTTGGTGGGCTGCTCTGGCTTTAATCCGGGCCCCAAGCTTTCTGTGAGAGAGGGTTTAGATTAGTCAGCGGCTCATCTATGTGCATGTTTTCTCATGTAGCACGGACCCCGAATTGAACAAGACTGGCACGCTAGGCACTGCTTTAAAGATCTGATGTCATTATACCAGCAGAAAAAATGCTGTTGACAAGCTAGAGTGCAAAAAACAGCCAACAGCTCAAGGTTTTGAAGCTCGGGACCAAGTTGCATGTTTCATGACCTGAGGTCTATGGAAATATGCACACATGATTTTGCATTCGCACATGCGGCCCAAACCAGCAAGTACTTTTGGGGGGCCTTGCGAATCCATAAGCTCTTCCTCTAGCAGCTTTCATCTTGAGTGCACCTAAAGCCTACTATGTGATTTTCAGGTTTCGGGCTACAAGTTTGAGATAGGGGGGCGTTGTCATCTGATGTACGGCCCAAGGATCTGCACTTGAGCCAGCTCTTGCCTCAATGCTATAGACTGTGGACGGCAAAGCCAGAATCTGCGAATGACCTGCGTGCAGCAGACACGCCCCTTGCACTTTGGGTTTAGGTTTAAGCAAAGGGTTTTGGGGTGGGCTGAATGAGCTTGGATATGCATGTGTAGGCTTTTAATTCCGCTACTTTATGGACTTGAGATTCCTCTATTTCATGGTCCCAAGTGTGGGAGGCTTCATGGTCTCGAGTAGCCAGCGCTGACTTCTGAATCAAAAATCGTAAAGTTGGACCCAGTTGGGTCCTCTTCACCCTTCCGATACAGTAGGGTCCCTGACATCTGGGATCATAATTATGGCGCATCCCCGCCCCAACATGGTCACGTGGCTTGGGGCTGGGGTCGCAGTGATGAAGTTGAATTTACCTGCAGCGCCTGTTGCCGGGCAAGTCTTGAACCTTGCCCTTGCAGAAAAGATTCCCTCGTACCCGGCAATGCTGTCCCGTGGGCCAGGTCCTTTGCACATGCACAGCGCTAGAAACCTGCTCATCGCATTAGAAGTGCTTCACCTCGACTTCCAGGTCCACCACGCTCTCACTGGCATGCTGGCCGATTGCGTCAGGTCTGCTGCCCAGAGAGAACAGTCCTCCATGCTGAAGATGCGGCATCTTGACCGGGCAGCCGCAGAAAAACATCAACACGAATCCAGTATTCAGGGGAGCATGCTCCCTACAAGTTGGATCCCGTGCAGTGCCGTACATGAAGCCAAAGTAAGCTCCGAAAATTACGGCCTTTCACCAGGACTCTTGACATGAACTAGGCTGGCTAAGAAATTACACTTCTGGGGATATAAGTTGGCGCGCCCATGTCTGGCTTCCTCCGCAACACCCTCTTTTAAGGGTCTACACCGCGCCGTCCCCCTGCGCACAAGCAGGACCTCCCACTCAAATTCCGAATTAAGATACATTAAGACTCTATGCACGCAGAAAACCTAGAACAGGGCCATACAGAGACTAGCGTCCGTTTAGAAGAATCCTTTGCGGGGCTCCCTTCGTGGCTGAGCCCTTGAGCTTGATCCACCCGAAGCCCGAACAGACAACCGCGAAACTGCTCACTCCAGACTAAAGCAACCCTAAGCCCTGAGCCTTGACTCTGAAGCGCAAAGCCTAAAAGCTTAGACTTCAACTGTGAGCCACAAGCCCTGAACCCTGGACCTAGACTCTCAACACCCAGCTCTGCATTCAAAACCCTTGGAAGCTGGCATCCACTGCTCCCATGTGGAGGACTGGATCTAAAGCAGCCACAAAGACGTAGTTCTTGACCTGGCGTGAGAGAGCTAGAGCTGCTAGGAATTCAGGATTGCAGGATTAAGTGATTTAGGATTGAGGGCTCGGAGGGCTTTAGGGATGGAGGGTTTAGGGTGTCGGCGCACTATGAGAAGAGCTGTGTGTCTGTCGAATTCGGATCCCTAAAGTCTTGGGATGGCGAGAAGCCATACGTCGAACAAGAACAGCCTGAGGGAGAACTCCCTCTTCTCAAGAAAGGTCCACCTAGTCCAGGAAGCAGCAGAATCATGTGCCCCAGATAATCATAACCCCTTTGACTTTGTATCGACCTATCACAGGTTCTTCAGGGATTGATGTCGAACACAGAACATGAATAGCAAGTATTTCCTTGAGATAACGGACCATGCATGCAGCCTTAAGACTATAGCGCTGAAAGGGCTTGAAAGCATGGTCCCAATCCTGGCACCAGAACCCGATGATCAAAAAAGATAAGTCCAGATATCCCGATGGAATGAAGATTAGGAAGAGGACTTCCCATCAAGTGACCAACGTTTCGAAACACCTGTTGCTTGGCCAAGGTCATGCGGGAAGCATCAGACATGCCACGCTCACACCACCAGAGCACCTGTCTCTTCCCATCCCTAAAGAACCTTACGCCATCAATTTTGGCCCCTTTAAACTTCAAGCTCTGATGGCTGGTTGAAAAGGCCGGCTGGGTGGTACCTGGAATGGAAAGAAGACATGGATCCCTCACTCTATCCCTACGATTCATTCTCACAACCCCTCAACACATTTCTGCGGACCCCACTGAGCAAGTCACCCGGGACGACAAAAAATGTACAAACAAGACAATCTCTGAACGCAATTCTCGAAACTGAAGCCTCAACCTGACATGAGTGTAAGTGGTCATACCATCATCGTCACAGTAGCTGCTCCTAAGAATCCTAGAGCTTTAAGAATTCGATTGCTGGGGCTAAGGTCAGGGGCCCGGGCGTCGGGTGTAGTCTTCAAGGATGCAGGCTTCGAGGCTATGGATCTCACTGTTAGAGCTCCAGATTAAGCCCCTGGAGAATCAGTCTGGGGATGAGGGTTTGGGGATCTAGGTCGTGTCTATAGGGCTGGGAAAAATTTGGAGAGTGGCTGAGAGCGAGTAAGGGTGTATGAGAAGTACAAGGACTTTAGTCATAGTGAACTCATTGTGTTTTTTGCAGCCGTAGCCCTATTCCATAACCAACCCCTAACCCTTTGCCGGCGAAGAGCTTAACCCCACTGCCCCCAGCAGGTGCCTTCTCAAAGACCGCGAGCCAATCGTTGTCGATGTCGACCTCCGGCGGCGGCAGGCATGAAGTCAGAACCTCACAGGTGCACTGTCTGGGTCATTGGACTCAACGCTCTACTGCATTCATTAGGTTTAAGGACGAGTGTGCAGTGGCTAGGGCTTGATTCCCAGAACTTAGGATGGCCTCTTCGGCTTCATGGCCATGGTCTAGGAAGTGCGTTGTACACTGTCAAGGGATGTGCCACGAGAATATGAGTCTAGGAACTGTGGGGATTTGGGATTCACGAGGCTCGGGTGTAGAGACCTGCGATAAAGTGCGGGCTCAACCTACTGGGTACCAAATGCCTATCGGGTACAATATACTGCAATTGGCGAAGGAATGCTGCCAAGAACAAATGGACGGCTACACCTACCAACTAGTATTCGCATTGCTACCACCGGGGCTCCTGCTGGACGAAAACCACCATAACCCTTTTCCTAAATGAGGCACAAAGATCATCTTAACCCTTAAGCCCTTTCTGCCTCAGTACCCTGAACCGTCTCATAGCTGATAGGAAATGTCGAGCATGCTGCAAAGCAAAAAACAAGAACAGCAACAATTCGCTCAAAACACCACCGACGCCGTTTCCACCACCACTACCACCATGACCAACGCTTCTGCCTCAAGTTTAACAGCACTCTAGTACTACGAATATGAATACCCATACTGGCGCACCTCCAGATGTTCCGGCTCAAAATGGGGCAGGCTCTCTGCCGCGCACTGCTCGGCCAGGGTCCTGCTGCAGCACTGGGCATCGGATTTAGGGTGTAGGAGTTCAACTTTAGGCCTCTTGGAAAAAGGTGCGATGGAATGCCAGAAGGCGATTCTTAGGGAGATGCTGGGGAGACCTGCACAAAAAACACTTCACGATTGATGCGGGAAGCTCCCAAAGCCCACATAAGCTCACATGCCTGAGATCTCTCCATGTTCGCCAGGCAATCGACTTCCCAAGTGTGAAATGACATGAAATGTACTGGAAAGTAATCGAAAGGATATGCAAGGACTATAAGGTTGCCCGTGCCCACCCTTGATGTACTTAAACCAGCAACACCAAGAGCGATGGCCATCGCGAAGCCTGAATCCATAAACTATACATCCTAAACGCGCACGCAATCCCTAATCCCCGGGCCCAGGCCAGGAATAATGCACCCCAGTTCCTTGAACTGGCAACGCCGGTCCTTGCCACTTCAACCGCAGGCCAGTGTTCGGAGATGCAGCACTCCTGCAGAAGCCCACAGAAAGGTGGCAAGTTTCTGTAGTATTGCAAGATTTGTGGGATACCCCTTGCAGCAACCGCCGAAGGAAAGCAACCAAATTTTGAGGGGAATGTTGTGACTACGACACCCCCTAAGTACCACGTTCGTAGGTCCTCCAGCCATCATGCACGAGATTGCGAGAAGGAACAAGATTTTGAGCGTCATATGACATCAGACAACTTGTGAAATGTCATGCCTACAAGGCATTGCTCCCACACAAAACTTGAGGGTTCAAGGGTTGTACCCCTGAAGTCCTACCCTGAATTAAAAAGTTCCCTGACATGACCCCAATATGAGCCTTGTATGGGCCAATTCCTCAAAGGATCTAATAATTCAAGGGTGCAACCCCCAATTTGGGGTACAACCCTGAGATCCGAAACAATAAATCCTCAACCCACATCCCAAACCACCAAGCCGAAGCCGGAGCCATGAAAGCCTCATACACGCGGCAAGAAGTCCCCATGACGTAGCGCTTCCGTCGCGAGGGAGCAGTTCCGTACATGGCCTTTGGGGAGCGTTTGCATTGCGAGTTTAGGGGTAGGGGCTTCGGAGTTGGAATGTAGGCCCTCTGAGACAAAGTCGGCTTGTATCCCCAATAACGGTCGTACTGTCTTGAACGCATCACAGACCTGCAAGGTCCAAAGAACCCCCAGCCCTACATTACATGTACACAACGTCTCACTGAAGAGACCAAAGCAAACCTAGATACTGATAGAATATTTTCTGGGAAAACCTCGGTACACAAGACCTTGTGACACGCTGCAATCAGAGCAGATTGAATGTTGGGGTAAGTGGGCCATAGCCGTGGGCGCTTGTCTTCCCTGTTTCATTGTTTCTGATTCACCCGCTGCGAAGCCTTGCAGTTCATAGAACCCTGTTCAAAGTGTCCCAGAAGATGGTCTGTTGTTGAAGCCTGCTTGTAATGTCCCTTTGACCCTGCCGCGTTGCCTCACTACTCATTGGCCTCGCTTGATCAACAAAACCTTGCAGCAATCAAATTCTCTGAAGCAAGTGGGATAGGGTGTAAGGATTCCCAGGGATGTGGGGTCCAAGCGTCTCTGCTTGCGGGCAGTCACCGTGTTTCGAAATTGTTTCCGAAGCTACCCGGTCCAGTTATGGAAAATGAAAAGCTATGTTTAAGAAAGACCTGATATCAAAACGAACTGAAATTCGCAAGAGCAAATTACTCAATCATCTGCCAAACAAAATTGGACACAACGATCCGATCCCAAGTGACTCTCACTAGTAAGTCAAAAAGCCTCCTATGGAGTCCTATTGTCATGCAAACCTGTAGCTGCGCCCGAGCCTCAAACCTATAACCCTAAACTCTACATACCCTAACCCCGTTCAAGAAACCCCACGCGAGGCCTGCGAATGTCGCTCCAATAGCCGTGACCGGAAGTTTGCTGGATGCTTGAGCAGGACCTGGTTAGTGGGGAAGGAAGTAAATGCTGTTCTGGCTATCATCAAATTCTTACCCTGGACCAACGAACCCAATACAAAAACAGGCATAAACACAAATACCTTTAAACTCACCTTAAAAAGGCTGTACTACTACAAGTCCAGCGCGATAGATTAACTTGTTCTAGGGCTTGGGGCTTGGAGGCTTTTGGGACTCAGCTTCCTGGTGCTCTACAGGGTTTCCCTCAACCCTGGCTGCCACCTGAAGCTTACGTGAGGAAACCAACCTGTATCTACACGACATGCATAGGAGATAAGGCAGAGTTCGCAGAAAATGAATGCACATGGTACCCATGATACACAGATCAAGGTCTGGGTAGCCGAAGGCTGTAAATTGCAGACTCTTGCATTCCATGGATCCCTGAACCAAGTGGGCGATGTAGTCGCGACCTGACACAACATCAACCTCCACCACATCTCAGAGTCAGCCTAGGGGAGTGTGATGTATCAGAGTTGTGTAAAGGCTGCTTCACGTAAGCTGGGAGCACTGCCGAGACATACGCAGGCAGCAGCGAAGGGTACGGCCTGCGGAAACAAACCATGCGAAGCCTGGCTTCGAGTTGCTCAACGCAAATATTTTTGGAAAACATCCCTTCCAAACTGAAATTATGACCTTAGCCATATCAAGCTTGTTCCAACCTATATCAGCTCCACAAGGCAGGGGTTCCCTATGTTGTGATAGTATGGATATGCTTACAGCAAATCCAGAGTCTATGGCCGAGACTCGTAAACCCTAAACCCAAACTTCTGAAGCTGCAAGCCTCAGGCCTTGAACAACTGCTCCCTAAGCTTCTGCTATCTCAGCGGCCCAAATTACACTGCGGAGCCATACCCACGGAGCTTTAATGCCCACAGAAAGGTGCGGAAGATACAGTCTAACAACACGTAGACAATACCCCTAAATGAAAGAAGTGACAGAACTGTCCTTCATAGTAACAATAACAAGACCTATCACAATGGTTGGGCTCACATGTAATACCCTAAGGCTCAGGGCCTAAGCATTTGGAGATTCTGCACCGGTGATAGAAAACTGCCTAAACCCAATGACCGTGAAGAACGCCTTCTGAATGCACCAATTCTGTCACGAAACGGGTTGTTCTTGGATCCGGCTTGAGGATGCCAATTTCAATGCTGGGTTTCAGATCATGACATGTCGTTTTCTCATGACATCTTTCCCAAGACTGAGCTAGCAAGCCCGAAGCTATACTTCCGAGACCCTGCTTTGACGGTCAGGGATCTAGCCAGCAGGCCAGGAATCGTTGAAATGCTCAGGGTCCACGTTGCCTTAATCCGAATGCTGCTCAGCAAAACATGCATAACCCGGAAATCCATTAATCAGCCATCTACTACCGTAATTCGGTCCGCACAAAAAACACTCAACAGAAACAATGCACCCTGAACCCGAGAGCCCCCACAAAGCCGGCCCCGGACCTCGAACAAGAGCCCCCTGAGATGCTGCTGAACGATATACGCCTGGACTTTTATTTTCGAAGCCCACACCACGCCCTCTGTAACCTGTACGTCCCGAACGTCACTCTGAATTCACTGAACGCCAGACATGCCTCTTGCTGGTAAAAGCCAGGAATGAACCGATAGGTACAATCCACGTGATCCCCATACCGTAATTATCCCAATGACCCGTTCCTTCAAACTAGATCACCACATGAAACTACACCCCCGAACCCTAAACCCCGTCAACCGCGCACCCAGAACCCAAAGCCTCCCTCCCACAATAAAAACTCTACACCCCAACTCTCCGGTTCTAGAGATGAACCTGAGCACTTTGGCGAGGGCGCTGAGTCCGATCTGCAGAACCATCTTCGACGAGCCTTGTCATATGGTTTCGGAAGCAGGCCCCCATTTTGGGGTAAGTATGGGCTATAAGTATGCGGCTATGTATATACTGAGGGAAACATGGTTGCTGAAGAAAAGGGCTTGTGTTCCGTGTTTTTTGCTGCCCGTTCGGGATTATGAGTTAAAGGCTCCACTTTGGACTGAGAAAGTTGGAGAAGAGAGGTTGCAAAGAGATCACATAATTACCTCTTCTGGGTTGTGCAAGGGCCATCTTCAGGATGCTCCCTTCGGCTCGAAGGAGCCTTACCAAAGCTCGGAATGGAAAAGAAATGGGTTGGTATGCAGAGTGGGGAGGAATTTAGTAAGTGGGCTCTCAATGCGAAGCACTGGTATTCGGGCTCCGAAATTCAAGCAAATCCGTTATCGACAAATGGCTTTTAGCGACTTCTTCCGCCCAAGGTTCTAAACAAAAAGCCTATTTGTCGAAGGAATATCTGTTAACAAGGGGTCTATACTCAAGGGTGAAGGGCCAAGGAGGTTCGGGTGAAGAGCTTTGGAGTTTCATGCATTTCTGGCTTGAGGAATGTCTTGCGTAGGGAAGATCCACGCAACAGGGAAGCTTCATTGCAGCTCCACACTCAACTTCGATCTAGGGCCTAGGATTTACCGGCTCAGGCTTGGCCGAGGCTTTTGCCTTGCCCTGCCAAGTGAGTAATTGTGAACATGAATATGCCCTCAAGCTAAAGCATACTGGCCTCTTCCTGAACGTGCAACACGTGTTTGTATTGTTGCACCTACTTCTCTGCAAAGGACCTCAATAATGATAACTTTCCTGTGCTAGGCAGAGTATACTGGCATAGTGGTATTGATTGAGCTCGTGGTTTGGGCAGTTTTCGCCAAAGCCCCAAGATTCCGTCGCTGGTTTTTGCAACTCCTCTGCATGGCAAAGCGTCTCGTGGTCTACCCATGGCAAGCAGTACCAAAGGCACAAGTATTCGGAGATGAGTGCAATAAGAATGCCAGACCCAACGGACTAGCAATGTTCGGACAAGGCCTCACAAAATGATCAGAATGATCAACTGCGTAAAGCAACGTTTGTAGTGCAACTGGCCGCCTGTGCACTGCGAGTCTGCTGTCAATTTTTTGCACACACGGTGTTCGCCCTAAGCGGGGGAAGAGTACAACTACATGTGCTACTGAAGCAGCGTTATCATCAGCACCATGGGACGCCGGAGCGCGAAGTTGCAACAGCAACTGAACCAGCTGAAGGTGGCGACAACTAATCGCCTGCATCAAAGCTGTTCCGCTGGGCCAGGAAGCCGAAACATTATATCCATATCGGCAGCTCCACGAACAACTGCAAAGTGGCCAGCAGTAGCTGCAAAAACTGCTTTGCCACTTTCTGTTGTAAGTATGAAAGCTGTTTTGCTTTGGTAAGTAAGCACAACCCACGTGTTGCCGAAGCAAAAAACATCAGCACATTGTTGTATGTGAATAGACAGGAGCTCACCGGCCCCGAAAGCCTGCACCAGCCACCAGCTGCACCTTGCCAACGTCCAGTTGAAAACCTTGACCCTGTACGCGAAGTCGAAACCCACATCTTCAGAATCATGCATACCCATGAAACCCACCTCTGGTAAGTCCCCTTCGTCTCTTGCCACGACGGAGTCCAAGTCCTTGCTGGCACCAGTATCCAAAACCAAGTCCTTGCTGGCACCAGCGTCCAAAACTATCTTTTTGAGGTCCGGAGCTGGTGCCCCTGCACCGTTTGGACAGAGGGAGCACCCCAATCGAAAAAAAGCTCGTGCAAACGGACACCAGAGCTTCCACAATGTCTGCCTTAAATGGCCGCTGTAGGATCGGAAGGTGGTGCTCAGTGGAAGCCTGCCGCTCACGAAGTCGCCCCGCTCGTTCATGTAATGTTGGGCGGATGGGTGGGATCATTCCCCCTTACAGTAACTGCGTTCATGTAAACGGACAGCTTCGACCTGCTTGAGCCCCATGAACCCACGCGCGCCTGACACCACAGTAGCAAGCCCTACGGTTTTAAAGCCAGTCAGATTGCCTTGTTTGCGAAGCCATACAAGTGGCCGTGGTTTTTGAGGTCCTTCACCTTTGTCCCACTTACACATATCCATCTTCTGCTGCCTCCATGAGGTCTGTTCCTTCGCTATCTCCTCGTGGTCGGCCCCGAGCAGTAATGATCAGAGCAGGGTTCTATTCAGCATCTTGCCGTTCTTGTCAGCACTAGCCGGCGATTCTGCTGCACTTCTTTTGACAGAGACAGCAACAGAAGGTGTATGTCAACGTGTGAGTTCAGCCTGGCGAAATATTCCAATCGATCACCAGTATGCAGAAACACTCGGCCAGAGAGCAACTCCGAAACAAAGCGCACGCGCGCACAGAGAGGATAGCCGTACAGCCTGCGCAAACTCAGCTTCAAGCCACTCACAGCTCCTAGCTGCATCACTCTGACGGCAGCCAGTTCTTCTCACAATAGCTTCCAAGCCTGAAGCATACCAGACAGAAGGAGGGCAGCTGAAGAAGGGCACTTGAGCATGGAAGTCATCATCAATCACTAGTCGCATGCATAGCCTGCGATGACATGCACTGCCAAAAAGAAGCTGGGGTCTGCGTGTGGCGACGGTACGAGAATATCCTGAATACAGATGGACTACAGAATCGGACCTTGATTTTGGATAAACCATTACTGCCAGTAATAGAAATCTTTAACTAGTTTTGCTTAGTCCTACATTCCTACATGTAAATACCGCATGAAAGGGTATTCGCTACTTTGGAAACTCACAGGCAGCGATGAGCGGCCCAGCGGGGGTGCAACCAAGAACCCCCACCCATCCGCCCCAAAGTGCAAGCAAGGGCAAGGGTGGACAATTAAGCTGTTGAAAGTGGGGGTTCCAGCAGCCCACAGTGACAGAGATACTCCATTAGCAGTGCTTCCATCTCAACCCACACCCCCACCCGCCTTTACTCGACAGAAGGTGTTGTGCAACCTGCGTCGCATATCCCAGGACTGTAGAGGATCTAGGGCAAGGTACGTGCAAGGGGGATCGTCGAGGCTTCGCTACTGCTGTGAGGCTTCATGGCAAGTGTCAGCATGGCCATAGGTAGATTGAAAGTAATGAAAATCATGTGTGTCCTGCTTCGAACCCTCCGCATTTGCGCAAGTACTCATGCACAGCCAAACTACAAACTACTGGAAGTTGGCCGAGTCAATAGGTTGCTCCCTGGTCATTCGGACCTTTGTTCTTCCCAGCCAGGGCTTTGCGGTTCGGCGGTCTACGATTTCGATTTACATGATCTTGGGAAAAGAATCTGAAATTGCAGACGGACTCCACGAAAGTCAGGGTCGATGGCTACAACAGTTGCGCTGCTCATTTCGGCCTGGAAGATCAATCACATGAACTACTGTCAGCTACACTTACTTGCTGTCATAAAACCTTGGTCCATAATCTTCTTCTTGCAGCTGTGATAACCACTTTAGATCACGTAGCTATGAGAACACTACAACACAGGATAAGCAAGGAGTGACTGGTGCTCTTTACCAGCCTAACTTATTATGAGCACGGCAATGGTGAGAGATTACAACGACAGCGGCATTCTGGAAAGAAACTGGTTAACATCTTAACGACCGAGAGGAAACTATCAGGAGCAGAGAACTTTGCAAATGCAGACATCTGGGTGCTCGGCTCTTAACTTCAAAGCACATCAAACTGCGAAAGTTGAAATTGAACCAGGTGTCTGAAGTCAACCTACACCACGGCCCAAACTTGGATCACTGATGTGATCACGAAACAACAGCCATCAACATCGCTTGTAACCCATACGGCTAAACCTCCATCCCAAAAACCATAACAGCACCTTTCCATTCGTGGCATCATACTGCTGATGCTGGACCCAGAATGCTCTCCATGTCTGACTACGCGAAACCCTGCATGGAGAGGCAAGTAGGGGCCTAAGACTTCCTCCTACTTTCAGAGTCTGAACTCCGAGGCGGCAACCGCAATCAACTGTTCGGTGGCCGCTTCGTGGCCCGCCTTTAGGGCAACCCTATGCGACTTTGAGTTGGGCTTTGGGGTTGGGTCTGAAAGCAAGACTTGAAAACACTCGGCAGCCTTAGGGGCTCCTTCAGGAGGTCGGAGGTGTTTCTGGAGATGAAAATGGCTTTCGCTGAGAGGTTTGCAGCTTGCAGCATATCAGAAGATCACCCCGGCCAGTGGTTCTTCAAAGCCCCAGCTGCTAAGTATGCCTTCATCCGCACGCTCAGACCTCAAGCCGGAAACTCCAAACCCCGACACCCTAAACCCCGAAACCCTACACCCAAACCAATAACTCTAAACACTCACAGTCACTTGCAGCAGCCCAGCTCCACCCCTCACTGCCTTGCCCGCTTCGCTGAGGCCTTGGCTGAGCAAGGCTTCAGAATGGAGGCTGTTAGTGTTTGTTTTGGAGGGCCTCGGGGTTCTGGGCTTTTCAGAGCTTGAAGCATTGTGTGGACTTACAGTCTAGGCACTCGGTAGGGCCGGTAGGCCACGTTTAGGTCGAAGGGACTTCAAAGCTCAGGAAGTAAAAGCCTACTTTATGGAGTGATGGAGAGCCTGAAATCAAGGTTGGGCGCTTTTGTAGCTGTTGACAAGGTCAATGCTTGCCTCAGAATAAGCTAAAGTAATCTCACCATCTCATTCTGTACAAGATTCCAAGTCATCTTCCAAACAATAAATGGAGTATTTGGGAAGTTGCTGCAAGGTGTAAGATGTTAAATGTTAAAGGTGGGGGGGGGGTCTTCGACATACTTGCAATGGGGGATTACAACTCAGAAGATGCATCTTAACTTGACCTACAGCTACGGGTTCTGAGCACAATTGTCCTCAGCTAGACCATCACAAAAGCCAAAATCTGAGAATTGCCTGCACTGATTTACGGATGGTTATAGACGCCGCCTGAACCTCCAAGTTTAATTCCTGAAACCCGAAAACATTAGGCTCCGGACTGGCTGTGTGTTCCAGCAGGCGCCCAGCAAGGAGCAGGAACTGCCCCTGAACCTTCGGAAAGGAGGTCCAGCACAGATTTCACATTTAAGGATTTAGGGCTTGGGGATGTGGACGGTTTAGACTTTGAACGGCACAGGGAGAGCATTCGAGCGCAAATGCAGTGCACAAGGGTCGTCATTACACAAGGTAGACCAATCAGAATAAGTTTTGTGGCGACGACATTCAAAAAGGTCGAAGGTCAGGCTTGTCATGTTTCTCGGGCACATAAGCGTGATGACTTAGGCAATACTTGTGGGCACGCCCCCTTCGTTGCACCAACAAATCTTTCAACAACACATGGAGCTGTAGACGCAAACCATCCTGAAATCGCATACCTGAAAGCCCAAATGATGGACCCTCAGCAGCCTCCCACCACTCGTCCCGGCCCAGGCTTGCGAAATTGTGCACCTCCTGCAGCACCTGGGCTTGAGTGTTTTGTTCAAAGTTTCAGTGCAACTTAGGATCTCGGGATTCAGGGTTTGGATGTGGAGATTTCTGTATGCCAGGCTCCCTAGGCCCTGGAGAGTTACATGTGAGGGTGTGGTGTTAGGACGCTATATGGACAAAAAGGCAAGCAAAGGAAACATTAAAAGGGTTCAAACTTCAAGGAGCTGTTGCCAGGTATCCTCTTTTTCTGACCATGCCATGGGAAACACCAAGCTCGCCCAGCACAAATGCTTCAAGATGCGTTCTCAAAGCTTTCAACCGTCCCAAGACCTACAATGAACCCTAAATCCTGATGCATAAGCAGTGAGCCCTTTCCCAGCTCTGGATTTTCCTTGGCTCCCCAACATTCGTCGCGAAGTGCGTTGATTGAAGTGACACCTCCAAGCAAAACAAGGCAGTCCCCAAAACAGGGGCGGCTCGGGGGCTTAGGCATTTACCGCAACACGGGTTCCTTAGGCGCTGAGGGATTTCGAATGCACGGTTCGAAATTAACGTCCGAGTTTATGGTTTAGAGATTAGGGTGAAGGTTCAGATTCAGAGTGTAGGACGATGCAAACGTGAGTTTCAAAATAGAGGCGTACAGAAAGAACCCGAAGGACATTTAGGGGCTACCAAGGGATTCTACAAACACTTTGCAGTTACCACTTTGCCCAAATCTTCAATCCACCGCTGGGGCCCCCGGCGGCGCTGAGCATCGTCAGACCCGCCACGCGTACACTCGGCTCTTGGCTCTGCAGCGCTACAAGGGCGTAGTACCTGCAGACAAGGTCGGTTGGGAATGTAGGGCATTAGGGACTTAGAGTTCAAGGCTTGTACAGCAGGAAACAGGACAAGAGGTTCCCTTTGACAGTTGTCGCGGTCCATGAGGATTTGCTGGGGATGTAGCAAACCCGCAAGGCATACGTATATTGCGAAACAAATGTTATCCATAGTGAAAACCTACATGGAACAACAGCTTAATGGTAGTTGTAGCTTTAGTGCTTGCCTACCTGGTCTGTGAAAGGCCTGCTTCGGGGTTGAGGTTATGGGCTTATCCGGAGGCTTTTCCTCGATCCCCAAACCTAGAGTCCCCAACCCCAAACTCCCAAGCCTTTAAAAGGCTTCAATTCCAGCAAACCTGAACGATGCTTTGTTAAGCCAGATCTAGCCTACAAGACCCCCGCTAAAAACTCTCCTTCGGTGATCAAATGGCTCACTGGTAGTGTCGCAGCAGATGCTCGTCATCCAGGCCTTGCACTGCACAGTCTACTTGAAGGTTCACGGGCATTTATCAGTGTATGTATTCATGCAAGCATTCTGTACAAGTGTGATGGACACTGTCATGTCGCAGGCATGCGAAGTAATAACTGGAACTGGGCAGGGACTCCAGAAGTTCTGTCAGGATCTGTACGGTTTAGAGAAGGGCTTCTCCAAAGTATGAGAAACTTGATGTGGGAACACGTGCACTGAAGCACCTGAGTTGCGGCTCGGCCTAAAGCCTCGGATCTAAATCAAAGCTAGCAGGCTTAGATTTCGAGAACTCACTTACTTCCCGATATGCTCCTGGAATCCAAACTGGAGGCTTGAAAGTGTGTGCCTCCAACACGTGCCCTGTTTTGGAACCTGCTACATATCTACTGCAGTACCCCAGAAGGGAGCTGCCTTCACCCAGCAAGCAATTGAGAGCACATGCCAGCTCACATAATTCCAACATCAAGTGAAAAGTGGAAAGCTTCGTATCCAAAACTCCGTCTAAGTAAAGAAGTACTGGTTTCGGGTTGAGGGATAGAACGCTAGCATTGGGAAACAGAAGTATATATGGCACGTATATGATGGAAACACAAGCAGATGATGCAAAATCCATCCATCTGACTTAGCGACACTATCGAAGGTCTGTCCCTCCCTGGCAGCTCCTAATCAAAATCCCAAACACACACATACATACATACATACATACATACATACATACATACATACATCTCCAGCTGATGCTGCCTTGGTGATACTGTACATGGCATGCGCTGAAACTATCAGACCAGGGTGTGGGGATGAAGTATGCTAGCATTACAGATGGAGAACAAGGGGGATAATGTTCTTGAATAACTCCCATAAATACATGTTCCTTGCCCCCCCTGGTAGGCATTCCACACTAGATAGATCTTCTCTCAAACTCCGCCCGTTTCGGCATACCTGAGCCAGAGACCCTACACATCAGTGCAGCCCTCCTGGAACGCAAAGAAGTTGCGGATCCCGGAAACAGGAAAGCCTGTCTTACTTGCGGCAGGCAGCTGGCAAGTCCAACCTCCGAATGCAATGCATTTTCTTGTATTTTACGTTGGTTCTAGCTTCAGGCTTCTCTGAATCATATCCTCCACGCACTCCCTCAACTCACATGGCCCCTTGCTTGTAGGAACCCAAGCAAGCCCAATATTGAACACGACAAAATCCTGCAAGTCTTCAACCAAAGAGAAAGTCCAAACCCTCAAAAGCCGGAACCCCAAATTGTGTGCCTTGACCCTGGCCCTACCAAAAAGTCAATCTCTCAAGCTGGAAAGCCCTGATCCTTAATCCAATACTACCCGACGCCCCAAAATCCACAAACTATGGACCACTGAAGGCACAAGACCTCAGAACTCTGAGCACCCGGCCCAACTCAAGCTCCATGGGCAAGAAATAAGACAGGCAGCAGATGTAGGCCTCGCGTGCTCTTTTGAAGCTACGGGGTTGCAACATTATGGTTGAAGGAGAAAATTCTGGGGCGTGGGAAAGGAAAGGGTCGTTGGCACTATGTAGCACAGGGCATGCCCTAAAGTGCTGATCTCCACCCTCCTAGCTAGTCTTCTGCTAGTCATTAAGTATTAGCGGAGCTTTCTAAGGGCTGGGAGATGTCTTTAAATTCGGTGTTGCTTCGGGGGTTCAATACCCAGCTCTGTGAGTATGTAGATGATGCAATGCTTGCTTGTGGAAAGAACCAAAATATGTTCCAAAAAGAGGCCGCAAACTCTGACTCAGAGTCCTGCGTCTGGCTGTGGCTATCCTAGCCTATCATTAATGCTGTGCTCATGAACGCTCACATACATACCATTCAGATAACCCCCGTGATTCGATGAATAGCCATGAGCCACCAAACAAAAACCTGGGCGCCCTGCTGGCATGCTTGACATTCCCTCTTTCAAGCCGCGCAGGACATTCAGCCTTGCCAGCACCTGCTCACACATAGTTGTGGGTTTGGGCTAGGTCGAGAGTACATGGTATGCCCCCAAGAACGGCATTTGGCGAGCAAGAGGGAGCCTCTCGACATGTGCCTTTGTGTGGTCGCGAGATACCCTCACAAAGAGCTGAAAGTTTTGCATGAACGTCGATACCATGAAACGATTCAGTGGTGATTGGGATGAAAGGACACAAACCTCCACTAGCAACTAGGCCATCGCAATCGTATAGTTGCATAGTTGGCATCTCAAGCTTGCTCGAGTTCTAAAGTACCCCTCAGTCGGAAAGCCCTAAATTGAGGAGACTTGTGTAACTCCAGACAACAAAGCACTGATGCACCTGTCTGATCTTCTCAGTGTCCGCAAAAGGTGTAGACGAAGCACTTTGGTTCTACGTTTCACTGCATTTCCTAATACAATCTTTTGGCAACATGATCGGCTGACAGGGTTCGGAGACGGTTGTACGACAGATGACTCTTGTTTGGACACATACCGCCAGACACCCACATCCATGACTCAACACCCCAAACATTTAATCCTCAGGGCAGCTGCTACACCCCCTAAACCCATAGCTTCAAGACCTTGAGCCTCCCAGGCGGATTGCTGACAACATTCTTCCTTTTTTCTCTGTTAGTCCACCCCAGCTGCCAGGAAACGCAGAAGCAGACAGAGCCTGGGGCTGGGTGTAGGCGTAAACCTCTGCTGCACACATGTCTCTGGATTTAAGGTCTATCAAATATTTGGCTGTTTCCTTGCCACTGAACCCCCGAGCGCCGATTCCCGAGCCTAGCCGAGCTAAGTGCTTCGTAAATCCCAAAATGTACTACGTGCGGACAATTCATGAATTCACCCTGGTCCCACTGCGTCTCAACTTGTAAGCCTTCATTTGTAGACCCCGTACTCGGCTGGAAAGGACTTCCCCAAAAGCACCACAAGTCCTAATACAACCCCCAGATTCTGAATCGGCATCCCAAAAACAAATCCGAAATCCTTAAGCATTAAATGCATCCACTGAACCCTAACCCCAAGCCTCTTGACCGTAAGCAGCTGTCAACCTCAGACTTGAAACTGTATCCACCTGGGACCCAGGCAACTTCACATAGTGGTTCACGCTTGCCAGCGGTGTCCACTAACAACGGGGCCAAACTGGGCAGGATGCCGTCGACCTGAGTTTTGGAGAACTGGGATGGATGGTTTAGAGCATGAGCACTCCAAGGTTTAGGTTTTAGGATCTTTGGTTTAGGGAGGTTTCAAGGTTTTGAATGAAGCAGTAGGGCGCAAGAGGTTTGGGCTAGAGTCTGGAGGGTCTGTCAGACTTACTTAAGGCTTTCTCCTCGTGTGGGGTAAGGATTTGTTTATTATTCTTAACAGCTCAAATTCTGGGTATTGCCACTTGACAAATCCCGAATCCAGAACGTCGTACCTGCCCAGTTGCTCACGGTTGAGGGTTGAGGCTCCGCAACAAAGGTCTTGGAAAGAGCCACACTTACTCCAAAGTTTGCCGAGGCCTGCTGGCCAGCTCCGGAAGTTATGTGATCAACAGGTATCAAAAAGGTGCAACGTAGATTTCTCCAAGACTGGGTAGGCGCATTAAAAGAAAAATAATGAACCTGATGACTAAACTTCTCAGGAGGCCCAGAACCCTTTTAACGACCACAATCCTGAATCTCAATCTATTAACGGCAAACGTGGTGACTCAGAATTGCCTCCGACCCTAAGCCTTGAACCCTAGACGATGCTTGAAACCTTACTAGATCCTCAGCTTTAAATGGCCAAAACCCTTCATCCCAAACGGTCTAATGGTTGGAACCAGGTTATTTTGGCAGGGGGGTAAGTACGCACCCAAACCTTAAACGCCTCTCGGATCCCAAGCCAGCAGTTGCTGCGTCAAGGTGGCATCCGCCTCTCGCAGGTGATTTCGAAGTCTACTGCTCAAGCTCTTGCTGCAGTGAGTAAGGGACAGTTCAGGGGTTTGCCGTTCAAGCTTGAAGGCTACATGGATTAAGTGTTTGAAGTGACATTTTGTAAAGTTCACGGCGCTTGTGGTTGAAGAACATGGTGGGGACCTCGAGGGTGGTTCAGAGTGCTGACTGGCCTGGCTTGGGAGTATTTGCTTGCCTCGCAATTACACAGTTTCTCGCAGCTTGAAGCTAGCCTAGTTCGAGGACCAATCCGGCGGATACGATACAGAATGGAAAGCAGGCGCCAGCCTGGCTGCAAAAGAAATGTGGGTGCCAGCGGAGATCGTGCCGTCTCATGTCACAACAACACAACAACAACAACATCATCATCGTCAACAACAACGCAACAACAAGAAAAACAAAAATGCAAGGTCTACCAAGGCTCTTACGCCAGGTTGACGTGCTGCACCGGGCATCCTGGATATTTCTCTGCGACTGCATCCCTTCTGCCTCCCTTCTTTTCAATGGAACCTGAGCCCTAACCAGGCCTCGCTCATCAGCTGGCCCAGGCGCTTGAAGAAGGTGATCACGGCTTCGAAGATGGGATCTGCCAAGTGGACAAGGATTTTGGGCTGCAAGGGCTGCGGATGTTGAAACGCCTTTGGGGTTTAGGGTTGGCATGTAGGGCCAACGTTATGGGCATTAGAAAAGAACGTCCGCCTGAGACAGTCGCAAATTCAAATCCACCAACAAATGGTTGCGACGCCAATAATGATGGTGCAGGTAGTGTGGTGGTTGTAGGAGAATAAGAGCAGCTCACTGTTCTGCTGAAGAGCCGGTCCTTGCTCCAAAGCAGCCCCGGCTGCTTCCGAAGCGTCTGTTTTTGCAAGATGATCGGGTTGCGGGGCATCTGCGTTCAAGATAAGCACTGAACTGAACCCAGGCGAAACAGGCCCAAGAGTACAGGCCTATATGAGCTCGCTGAAAACACGGGCTTCGTGCTGGTAAGTGCCCCAAACAATTTGAGATGAGGGTCTCTCTCTTCAAAAACTATGACCCAGCTTAGGTGGCTGCTCCCGTGCCGCACCTGTGCCCCGCAGCTTGGTCAATGCCCCAAGCAAAATCTAACCATTGAAATTGGGCCGAACCCACAAGCCCTCGACCTGCCCAAGACACCAAAGACCCGCGCGACCAAACCCAAAGTCCCTGAGAGAATGTTCCCCGGTGATGAGCCGTGCCAATTCGTGGCAGAGTCGCTTCGCTCACTAAACTCCACCAGGGTTGGACACAGCAATCGCCAAACCTCTGAAAGTTGCTGAGAGTTGTGCATCTCTAACTGAGCGCTCTGTTTCGGGTCTCTCCGATATGGACTAGATTGATGTTGAGTTTGTTTTTCCAGGCTTGGACGCTAAGACACAGGCTTGGGGGTGCTCAGCGAACTTGGAAGTTGATGTGATCAGCCTATGATTGCCTTCATGTAACCCATGACTGCACAGGTCCAACTTCTTGGCAAAGCTCTAATTTGATTTCATAACTGCCACAAATAAATGGAACCCTAGATTACCTCCTGTTGAGGTCATAACTCCTTTGTAGGGCCCGTTTAGAATCTAGAGATGCCATGCCAGTCGAAGGGGAGATTAGGAGCACACCCTCTCAAATAGTCCGAAATTTTCCGTGCCGGTAACACATTCATTCCACAGAAGCTTGCAGGACCTTCGGACAGAAGATATGAGCGCTGGCCGATCGGCCAACGTCCAGTTGCTGCACGTCCAGTGGCGGCTGTGCGGCAGATGATCGTGCCACCGTCAATAATAGGGCTTCAAAGAAGCCAGCGTCCGAATGGTCTTGACACACGCAATTGCAGTATCACTGCCAAAACATCACCCCTAGCCTTATTTGTTGCGCGGATGACTGTCTTATAAGCACTTGAGGCTGCTGTTGGTGTGAATCAAAACTGCACCGGAAGGAGCATGCCTCATCCCCAAAAATTTCTTGCAATTTTCAATAGGCCAAGGATCCCAAGATTGCACCTCCAATGCTTTGTGAGAGGAGAGTTTGGAGAATGGAGTCTTGGGTCTAGGATGGCCCTCGATTTTAAGCCCGGATGGCGAAACCTCTCAGAGGAAGGGCTTCAATGCTTCCAGCACGTCAGCATTGAGGTACCTTGCAATACCTAAACTACATGCTGCTTGGGTTAAGAATCAGTGCATCTCTCATCAAAGGCCTATATGGGGCTGCATCCTAGACCCTAAACCCCCTTCAACCTGCATAGAGAAGCAACGCGTGACTATGAACATTTAACGCTTGCCTTATAACTGAGATCGGAGCCCTCCAGAACTCGGCAGGAGACTTCATCACCGTCTCGGTTAGCTGATGGGCCTCTCCAAAAGTCAGCAAGGCATGTTGTAGCTCTTGCGGTTCGATGGAGCTTAGGGTTTGCAAGACAACTTAGGGTTTCGCATGTTTGGGCTGTTTGGGCTTTGGATGTATGGTTGAAAGCTTGACTTTGAGATGCTCTCGTTCAGACTTTTTGTGGTTGGATGCTCGACATTTCGACCAGTACACGATCCGAGCTCGCATGCAATAGTACAGAAACCGACAACAAGGTCTTCTTAGGAACATGAGCCATTTTCAAATTCATTGTCACGCTTTGCTTCAATAAGGGATGCCAAAAAATGAGCTCCTGCTAGGACAACCTGCCATACAGGCAACATCAAAACAGCAGCTACGCTTTCGAGGCATGCTGAGGTCTATAGACCATCAGGTTTAGTAGGAAACCGCCTACCCTAGATCTGAGGTTCCTGGCCTCATCCCCCAAATTCCATTGTTGTGCGAGGTTGCGAGCCGGGCTGCTGTGGACATAGCTTCGCTAGAAGCTAGAAAATGATCGAAACAAAGACACCGAATGAAATTGCCGACCACTCGAAGCTGCAATGGATGCGCTTTCAACCGCTGACTCGCCTGACCCGACAGGGTATGAAATACCCGCACGACGATGGGCTGTGGCACATGCGTTCGGCAGAGCTCCTCAGCTGAGAACAGTCTACAATCCTACTACTTGCAACCTCGCAGGAGTTCATCTAAGGGGAATGACAATAAACTCATCTCGCTGGACCAGAAAATCAGGAAGGCCACTTCTATTGTCCAACAAGTTCAGAGCCGGAAAACCTACAAACAAGGTCCATGGCAGCAATAGACCGGTGACAATATTAAAGCTTCTTAGCTCAACACACTTGATTTTACAAATGAAATGATTTTTGGCAGTACATTGGACCTGGTTAGAGCTCAGATTTATCAGAGGCAGGTCGGAAAGTACTACTAGTACTACTTGTGCTACTCCTTGTACCACTACCCCAATCGTTTGTTATTGCAACCCCCCATCCATAAACCAAAAACGCCAAACAATGATTTTTGGTGGGTATTCTGAACTGTCAGTTGAACAGTAGCTTTCATTGCTTAATGAGGTTGAAAGTTTGGAGTTTCAAGCCTTTGTTTGGGCTTTGAAGGCTTGGAGGCAATGCTCAATGCCCAAGAAAGACGAGGTCAAAATCTAAGCTTCCAAGCCCTACACTTCAAACACAGCTTTCTGAAAAATTTCCACGAAAGCCAAGTTCAGGACCCAAATCCCAAAGCCTAGAAGCCTAACCGATCCGAATTCTCAAGCCCATCCAGCCCCCAGACCCAGAAGCTGAACTTGAAGCTTGCTTCTCAAGAATTTGGGTCCCTGGCCATGAAAGAGACCACGACATCCTTTCGTGGATCCAGAGACTTCATCACCTCCGCCCAGGAAGAGGGCAAAGCATGTTGGGTTTTTGGGAGAAGGCCTGAGGATGCACGCAAACTTGCACAGCCGGCGCCTGGTCGTTCTCTTGGAGAACGGCAGCGACCGTAGGCCGCATGATGTCCACCTCGACAATTGGACAACTCATATTGCAGGCTGTATGCCTCTATGCCTCCAACCAGGGACTCCTCGTTTGGACACCCAAAAACCGCCGAGATTCTAAGAAACCCCGCCCTCGACGTGACTTTACCGTCTCATCAGTACCTGTCTCAATTCGCACCCTTGACAAGCAATCTGTCCTAGAGTCCTAGAGGGCAACATATTCAGGTAACTTTGGTGGGGAACGAAATCCTCTGTATCGCAGGAGAATGATGAACAACTATGAAGGTTCTACCAACGACACCCACCTTGGCCTGACCTTGCAAAAATTGGAGACCACCAGTTTATACGGGCATATAGGCTGATATAGTGTTCAAGGCTTAGGGGGTTTACCAAAATTTAGGGTACGTTTTTTGCGGTATTTGGGGTTTATAGTGAGGCTTCCCTATTTAGGGAAACTACCACATTTTGGCGGGATTGGGTAGCTGGAGGTTCAAGGTATTTCAAGGCGTGTAGGGGTCTGAAGTTTCAGGTTTAGGGATGAGGCTTCAAGCAGGATGTAAAGTTTAGAAATTACTAGTGCCAAGGTTATCACACATCGGTCGGTGAGAATATGCATCTCCTCATGTAGACGCTGCAAAACGGAAAATATACATCATTGAGAAATTATGATACATCACGGGATGCAAGTCCCCCAGGAGACGCTGTGTTTTGAAGAGCTGGACAGAAGGTGTAAAACTTCCGCTTATGTGGCAGACGCTACGTCTGCAGTACGTTTCGCACGCATTTTGGCCACCCTACATCAGCAAATCCCCCAAAAAAAACATGTGTTTGGAACAGCCAGAAAAAGCGCGCAGACGTGTCGCATACTATGGGGTTTTGCATCAACACATGCGAGCAATACTGTTTGTACTCGGGGCAACAGGAGCGCGGGGAAATACTGATTTTGCTATGGGATTTCGCTACAGGAGCCCGGGAGAAATCTTATATGTACAACGGTGATCTTGCGACAGGAACCCAGCAAAATACGGATTTGGCTATGAGATTTCGCTACAGGAGCCCGAGGGAAATCCTGTATGTGCGAGAAGATGGTGTCAGAAGAAGCTCAAAGCGATGCCCGAATGATGCCCCGAACGATACCCTTAACACCCAAATTGCCAGCGGATGGAAGGAGCCACGTGATTTGTCCATATGCTTCTGGTTTTATGATGTTTCGTATTTTCTTTGGTTTTGGCACTTGGAAATGCTTTTCGGGCGTGCTGTTTCCCGAAGCAGACGCTCAACCGATGCAACGCTACTGTGGCCACCAGGATGTCATGCTGAAACCGCCACACTGCATGTAGACGCTGTCATCAACAAGATTTTCATGATTCTGTTGTGAAGCAGTGGCCAAACCCAAGACATGGCTTCCCCAAGTAGACGCTCAACCGATGCAATGCGAGTGGACACCAAGATGTTACGCGGAGAGCGCCAAACTGCATGTAGACGCTGTCATCAACAAGATTTTCCTCATGATGTTGCTAAGGCGTGGCCAAGCATTACATGGTTTCCCCAAGCAGACGCACAATCGATGCAACGCTAGTATAGACAGCAGGATGTCACGCTGAAACGCCAAACTGCATGTAGACGCTCTCATCAACAAGATTTTCCTGATTATGTTTGTTAAGGAGTGGCCAAGCCCAGACATGGTTTCCCCAAGTAGACGCTCAATCGATGCAACGCTACTGTGGACACCAGGAAGTCATGCTGAAACCGCCAAACTACATGTAGACGCTGTCGTCAACAAGATTTTCTTGATGTGTTTGTTAAGGAGTGGCCAAGCCCAAGACATGATTTCCCCAAGTAGACGCTCATTCGATGCATAAATAACAGGACCGATGTAAGATAACCCTAGCTGAGGAATTTTGTAAGGGTTTGGGGTGTCGGCTTTGGAAATAGCCTTGCAACAAGCATATTGAGGCGTGGCTTTAGAGTACAAAGCTCGAGGAGTCGTGTTTGGCCAGGCGCTGCGTGCGCTACAAAGGAGTGCCCGAAGTAGCAACTTTTCTGAGAATAGGCCGCAAAGCTTGAGGCACTGCTCTCTTCTTCTCAGACTTGCCGTCTTCAAGAGCTCCGGCATGGCGAGTCGGGCGTGACACATCAGAAAGTGCTCAGACAGCAAACGCGTCTGCCATGCAGGTCGTGTCGAAACCTCCAGGCATCTGGAGACACTTGCATCGGGCCGGCAAGCACTTCAGGGCCTCGACTCCGATCTCGCCCGGATGCGTAATCTTCATCGATTCATCATGGTTGAACGTGTTAGGTCCTCACTGACTACGAAAAGTTTGGTGTTCAGGGGACACACCCTTTTACATTTTACAAAACCCAGAGAGACCTACAAATGCCTCAGTCTTCATGTGCCAATGTCTTAAACTAGGGTGACGGACGTGAAGCAAGATGCAGGGGCCCAGTATCATTCTAATGTGATACCAACGGTAGCCAGCGCAAGACTCATCCCTAAACACGCCCCGTACAGCATGCTATCAATCGATCAATACAAAACACCATGGATGTGGGAATCACGGCTCGGTACAAAGCTGGGGCTAGGGATTTCTGAAAGTAGCGGGCCTTCAGGATCCTGAGGAGTATGGAGACTACGAAAAGGTCTTCCGAAACAAAGACCTCCTTTCTGGAACCGTAAGCCCGCAAAGACCGTAACCGGAAACTCGAAACCATTTAGTACACTCTGGGGCTTTCCTGAGCTTTAGAGGCTGAGATTTTGGAATGATTGGATTTAAGTGGTCGGGGATGAGCGGTTGAGGTTTAGAAACCTGGGGATGAGAGAGTGTGGGGTCAAGGTTATCGGAATCCATTTGGCAAACCCTATAGACACTAAGCTCTGGCTAGGTTGGTACCCTACGAAACGTGGGTGGTGTCCGTAAACCCTACACAGCAAGCATGAGAAGTAGTTGCAGGCTACAGGAGGCTGTAAGGTGTAATGTGGTTATAACTTGGATCATTCCTATCTGTGAGACAGGCCTCGGTCTTCAGGAGCTTCTCAACACTAGCCCAAACCCTAAATCAGGAGGACCAAGATCTAGGAGTTATGAAGCTGATGCGTTCACCGTTCATTGCATGGTGTGAGAATTTGGGTGATGATTCGCTGCAATTTCACGCCTAGCATTTTGCAGTGGCCGTCGCATGTTTGGGATGCGTCCAGCTTGGGTACAGGATGCGGCATTGCGAGTACAGTGAGCACTTTCTTGTGCACTGCCCCAACTGCATCATAAGCTGTTACACTCCAAGATCTAAATCCAACCAACCAACCAACCAACCAACCAACCAACCAACCAACCAACCACAACCGACCCACCGACCCACCGACCGCTCTCAAGCTACACTGTACTAAAATCAAAGCGCCATCCCAGACCTACTTCGTAAGCCCGATCCTATCCTCCGCCCGGAAGTCTCCAGCACACACGAATCGCACCTAGATGCTACTCGCTACCACTCCCATGAACGTAAGAATGAAGTAGCCCAAAAACAAAACTGGCACCACCACCACCCCACCACCACCACCACCGCCGCCGCCGCCGCCGCCGCTGCCACCACCACCACCACCACCACCACCACCACCACCACCACCACGACGACCAATAATAGCAGGAGCTGCTACAAAATGCTCATAACGTAGATAGAATGGAATAGGGCTCCATAGAGGCCATCACGACCTACTATCTACCTGCAAAGGACTCGTATCCTGAGATGCATGCGACGGGCTTGACGGCGATCCCCAATCCCAGCGAAGGAGTCGCCGGGCCATTCTCAGCCACGCCGCTCGCCCTAAAGTAACAAATAGAAGCGGGCTTCAAAGAGCTAAAAGGATCTGACCTTGAGGACTTGGGCGTTTGAAAGTTTATGACTCAGCTGAGGACTTTGGGTGCAAGGCACTAAAGTTTGAAGGTTTAGGCCTCTTGGTTTCGGCAGTGGGGGGGCCAGGGGTTCTTGCATACAGACTTGCGCCATGCATGCAACGCCACTTCAGCCGAGCTTTCTGAGGCACACGGAACTGCAGGTTGAATTCTCCAGCAGCAAGCTCAAAACCACACGTTCCCCTCATTGACTTCATCCCACATCATGCACTTTTGGTGTGTGTGTGTGAGAGAGAGAATGATGCTTCGGGCATGAGCCCAACTGAGGACCATTAGTAGGCAGGTGCTGGGAAATCCCTGGGTTCTCTCAATTATAAGACCTCCCCAGCCGAAATCACAGTCCAACTGATGCGTTCCATGTGTGGTCATCCAAGGACTTATTGCTTGCGGGATTCTGAAGCACAGATCCTGACAACTACCCCTACCACGTAACCCACACCAGAAAACGTATAGATACCCCTATAACCCATCCCTTCATTCCTCACCAAGCAGGGAGAGGGCTCACCCTTTGAACGTACTCCTGCCACAACTGGACACACTGAGAGGGCACCAGGGAGGCAAGTTCTCATGGAGTCCACAACATACTGCCACACTGATGTGGCTGTTACTCAGCCATATCCACCGTAGCCCAATCCCACATAGACACAGAGAGCTGGGGACAAAAAATCTATGATTTTGGGATACCCCCAGATGCGAGTTGGGAGTCTCAGAGTACCCAGAAAAGGACTGTAAGGGACCTGTTCCATAAGCAGATGGCGAGGGCCCCCATTAAAGAGCTCAATTGATGCACCACTTCCAGGCTTCCCAGCTTTCTGGTGCTGGTGGAAGCGGAGTTCTTCTGCATGTTGGCCTGTGCCTGCCAAGGCTAGCCCATGTAGGGGCCAAAAACACGGGGTTTTGCATTTCTTTCGTGATATGTGATGGACATATGCACCCTAGATGAGAACGAAAGAGCCTTTGGCGAACATGTCTGCGAAAAGTTGCCCATAGGCATACGACTCATGCAATGTCTGAAACCATAATTGCACATGTTGAACCTCTACAGCAATCACCCTACCTCCCTCCACCAGCATATGCCTTTTACAAGGGTTCAGTATGAATCCAGCTGAGGGCTGTGAGGAATCCGGTAGGAACATCTGGGGCGCTTGAAGATTTTCGTCGAGGTTGTGGGTGTGCGCATGAAGATTCTCGGGTGCTAGGGCAAAAAGAACCCAAGCAATAAGAATTGGGATCATACAGACAGCGCTGTAGTTGCTCAAGCGAGATGGAGCAATTATTAGAGGAACGGAAGGGTATCGTATTCTCTTTACGCCCCACCTTATCCATTTGACAAGCTTGCCCATAAACTTCTAGGACGTACCCCTCCGCAACACCTCAGGTACTCTGAATAGAAGCAAGCCTGACACATTTTGGGGAGAATGTGCAGGATCCGGATTCCGGGATTATCCAGACTTGTTTTCGTGATGGCAAGGCAGGAACATCTGACCACCAGCAGGGCCCAGGGTGTTCTGGGTGGCACACTATCAACAAGTTTGGGAACGGCTACATTACCATCACCATCAAGTGGCTCATGCTTTGCACTTCATTCCTTCATCGTCGCTAAACGGAGGCAAGGATGGAATCGTACCCCTGACATTCCGGTGTGAGGGCACCAGAAGAAGACCAAAGAAAGGTCTGGGTCTCGACTTTGGAGGTCACCATCCAGTACCCGAAACCAGGCGTGAAACACTCTGGCTGCGCTCCACGCCCCAAGTCAAAGACCATCAGCAGCTTCAGTCCCTGAACCAAGAACCTAAGCCTTCGAGCCCAAGAACCTCAAAGCACTGAATTCCCATATTAATTGCACTCTGAGACTAACATAAAAAATAGCGGTCTCCCTTAAGCGCGTGAACTTAATGCATCCATGATGCTTGGGAAGTGCATACTCAATTTCTTTTGCATGGCAACCTCAACCCCAAACCTTGAACCCTGGGTTCTAGGAGAGATGCAAGTTGGAATGCTCCCCCATGTTGAAGAAGAAGTACATCAAGAATTTAGCTGTTGGACCCAAGGTTTCACACACCCACAAGTTGACAACCCGATGGTCTTGCAGACTTGTGGTACCGACCAGGATTAATCTTGCATGCTGCGTGCCTAGTGCCCCAAACCCCAAAGGTCACCGGATGAATTGCAATGTCTTATACATTCAGCTCGCCTGCTGGGCTCTGAGCTGCGCCACATTCCTGTCGTCGCACGGTGCGTGCTTTGTGTTGATAATCGTGTCGGGACTCTGTAGGCCTTTAAAGGCTTTGAATGCACTTTTCAAAGTCTTGCATGGGCCCTTGATGGCTTTCTAGGGAACATAAAGGAGTTGTGGGGAAACTCTGTAAGAATTTGTAGGGATTATGGTTCAGGGATTACGGTACAGTATGTGTGGGGCATATGCCTAAATCCCGCAGGCCCAAACCAGCCTTAGAATCGCTTACTTCCAGAGACTCCCATATTGAAAAGCAAGATCCAGCACCAGCCTAGTAGCCTTAGCCTAAAGCCTGGACTCCGGACCTTTGCAAACCCTAAACACTTAAAGGCATGGACCCTAAAACCTTCAAAGCCCTAAGCCCTGGTCTGGAACCTCCAGTCCCAACACCAGTCAACTCCAAACCCGAAGTCCTGGTCAGTGATCGAGCCGAGACTTCTGGAATTTCCAGTGGTACCTGACATGAAGGACGGGTGTGGAGATCAGAGTTCTGCAGGGCCGGTCTCTCTGGCCATTAGGTGGAGTGCCTCTCAAGCAGCCCCCCAAGGACAGAAACGTAGTCAGGAAGAGCCTTTTTTGTCGGCGTAGATATAGGCGTTAATCAAGTTCTGAGTGAGAGCATTCACAAATCATTGGGGTTCAGGATTTATCAATCAACGGGGGATCGTGCAGAATGTCCATCACTGGATTTTGGGGGGTGTCTACGCTCGACCATGGTTCGGGCTGCAACAGGAGTTTTCATGTTGCTACAGTATAGGCGATTCAGGCTTGGGACGCCCAAGAAGGATTTCAAGGGTGTTGATTGGGTGGTGGGGTTTAGTTTAGGTGCAGGGGTTTGGACATGACAAGTACAATGGTGAATATATAGCTTCGCATATGTTATACAGGTATGACATATCGAAAATGGTGTCCTGTATCTCTTCCAAGCATGGTAGCTCAACCTTTCTATGGAACCTACCATACAAGAACTGCACTTTGTGAAAATACTACGGGCCTCTAAGCTCAGGCATGTGCAACCAGAAACTAGCCAAATCTCAAAATTGACTTGAACGGTGATGACAAACCAAGCCGCGGCTCCAAAACTCACCATTCATTCTCACTCCAAAGGAGCATGAGTCCTACCTAGTCCCAATTGATCTTGCTTTGACCAAAACATCAGCAGGACTCGCTGTCGAAAATAAGCTGATTGAAAACCACGGATTGAAAACCATGCCCACATCTTGACAGTGCCGCATGTTGTAAGGAAACGAGCATGAATATCGTCAGCCCGACAGTAGAGCACTTGCAAAGTCCTTGGCAGAAGAAAAGTCTCGATGAAATCCTAGCATCCCAAGCTCCCAACAAAACCAAAAGCCCACATAAATCCCTAAAATCACTGTGCACAACAAGCCATGAAAGCATGCAGCAAAGCCTTCGGACTTCCTCCATGAGGACCTTGTACTTAGGACTACATGTACCTATGTACTAGTCGCTGGTTCATACGTGTGTATGCATATGCACAAGTATCTTGGCACGTGGGTCCCCCGGAGGACTCCGATTTCGAGAAGCCGAGAAATCCCCACATCAAGCGCAATGTCCGGGTCACCGCTTCTCCACGTTCTGACACTGCCCGGGGAACACTGCGCTCCGCGGGGCGCTTGTGCCGGGCTGCCTGGCGGAAATTGTTGAGGGTTGGCGGCCGGGGGTGTGAGGTCTGAGGTATGCAGTTCAGGGGTCTGGGATGGAGTTGTACGGTTTCAGGTGAGGCGTTGATCGTTGTAACCGTACAGCTACTCTTGCTTTGTGGCTAGTACATGTCCTGCAGACACTAGGGATCGGATGCTTCCACTTTACGCCAGGAAGCCTTGCCCTGAAGGAGCTCCGAGTATCATGGTATGCTCCGTATATCCTCAGAATGTCCCATCTAATCTACTGAACGAAGGACGCAGCAACCCTAAGGACCAAGCAGTCAAAGCCAACCCTAAAAGCAGCCTCTCTCTCTGAAACCCTGGAAAGACCAAAGCTCTGGAACTCTTCACCCCAAAGCACCAAGCCTGAAAGATGTGATAGGCGTCGGGGCGCGAGTCCCCACCGTCTGGCCGACTCTCATCAATGGGCGGCGGCTGTCCAGGGCTAGCGATTATTGCGCTTGTGGGTTTATGCTGAGGATTTAATGATTTAGGATTAGTTTACAGCGTTACTCCCATTAGATCTAAAGGTCCTGCGGAATACTTCTTCGGGCTTCCAAAAAGAATCCTGAAGTGCAACATGTGCTACAGTCAATGTTCAAGGCAATGGACCTGAGATTGCTCCTAGATTACCGTCCTTTTGAAAAAGTGTGCCTGTGTTGGGGGGGTTCCATGGTTGCTTGGGGTAGTGCAATTGTTGCAATAAGTCTCCCGAATCGCCTTACTTTCGATTCTAGATCCCGCTTACCGGACTTATATCAGACTTAGTACCTTTGTCATATTGACCGTGGGGTCTTGTCGGGATGGTCATGGGATTTGCGCAGGATTCTGGCTCCTATAGATAGGCTGATGCTATCTTGGGCTGGTCCATACTGGGGCGACATAATTTGAGGAATACTCCTATGAAAGCCGCAAGGTGATGGCAAGGCTTTGGAAGCAGCCTGCCCTGCGATCAACATACAAACCAGGGTGTAGGGCTTAGGTTACGTACAGGGTCTCTGTGGAGTTCCGGGTTCTTGCAGGCTCGACGGGCCCTTCGTGATTTCGTTCAACGTCCCACACCCATGAGGCCCTCCCTGCAGGCTTGAAGCTAGTCCAGAAAAATCAATAGCTCGTGCTTTTGCACAGCTGTCCAATACTTGTACTTGAAGGTATCTGCTGAATGAAAGATCACTCTTCGGTCGCAGTCACCATCAATCCCTTGATCAAGACTTCCTGCTACAAAGGCTACAAACGGCCTGTAAAATCGCAGAGGCAAGGTTCCTCACAAACACCGCAGTATGCGACACAATCCTACAAACCCTTTGTTCCCTCCGAAAATACTTGGATTCCGAAACCTTGAACAAAATTACCCAAACCTCAAGCATCTATGAATCCTGGATCCTCTGAACCCCAGGCCGGAGCGTCCCTCTGAATTAGAATCACTCACTATCATCTATCTGAAGCCCTAAACTACCAACCTCAAACCTTGAGCCTAAATCCGCTCCAATCATCCTGAAAGCTTGAGCCTCTACAAGGGGGTGGCGCTAACAGTACTTGCATACTGCGCAAGTTTGAACAGCAAGCCGAAAAGGACACGCATCTAGAGGATGCACCCTGCAGTGCACGGCAAAGCACTGCCTCCACAGAGGAGGGCGCCACTGAGGGCTCCAGAAGCGTCTCTATGGCAACCTATCAGTTCAAGATTTTCTGTTGTGGGTTTGGGAATGTTTAAGCTTCCAAGGTCGGGACTTAGGATTTGGGGGGTTGAGCCTAAGTGTTCCGGGCTTCGGGCGTAGACTTCAAACGAAAGGTTGGGAGACTTGGGTGGCTTTAATGTCTGAGGCACTAACATTTGCTGTTTCTGCTAACATTTGCTGTTTCTGCTATGGACTTTGAAAATTTCCAGGTGCAGGGCTACTGGTTCAGAGATCCAAGGATGAGGTTTGTGGGGCGTAGGGCTTGTGACTCGGGATTATTTGCTCCCCCAGAGGAAAGCGAGAGAGTCCAAGGGAATCAGCAGCTAGGGCTACTTCTTCAAGATACGACAGATTTCTTTCGCGAGTTCTTACCGATGAACTATCTACAAATTCGAGAAACTCTTTATTGAGTAGATTTCAAAAGGGGTCCCCCTTACACCTGATGTAATCCTTAACTCTCTGTTCCACAAACCCGAAGGCTGAGCGTGATAAAAAAAAAAAAAAAGGCACTGAGACCTTTGAGAAATTCGGAGATGGGTTTGCAGCAGCATTTCAGTGTCCACCGTTGAGACTGGTGCAAGATGCTGTGTTGCGATGGATGTCCGCCCCTGTGTTGAAGGTTAGACCTCTACCAGTTTGGTTCTAGGGTTGTAGGGCTTCGTCTACATTTTGTTTTAGCACCTCTTTGCATCTGCCAATCCACGTTCAGGGGTTTAGGCTTCAGGGGTTCAGGGGTAGAGTGTTCAATTAAGTCTTAGGTCATACGGGCTTAGGGCTTCTGGTTTGCTTCTGCTGTTCCACATCAGGTCCCGCCTCATACCTGCTGCCAAGCTTGACATGGGGCCAAGGCCAATTCCCAAATCAAAAAGCACTCTGCATGCACTGTGAGACCCTCACTCCGAAACCCTAGCCCGTGAGCCCTCAATTGGCGTGGTGTTTGTGCGCTGGCTAGCTGGCAGGAAGGTCCCAAGCCCTACGGCCCTAAACCCTGGACCCTCATCTGTCCTACACATCGACATCGCTCTGAGGCCTTCTTCCCAGCGGGAGAGCTGCTGGGGTCCATCAGATCACCCTCGGGCAGCTCCTGTTTGCGGCGTAGGTTGTGGGGTAAAGGATGAAGGCTTTACCCGAGGTTTTGGAGGGCAGCTCAGGAGGGGAGAAGGGAGACTGAAGTCAATCAATGAGAACTTTGGGGCTAAGGATTGGGGTGGGCTTGAAATTGTGCAGCCCAGATCCTTGCTTCCTTTTTTTGGCATGTCGGCTTGTGTGGACATGGGGGTCTCCCCTCGCTCATAGGGCTCCACATATGAGGACCTTGTGGAGTTATTTCGAGGGGTGGGAAATGCTCAGTGAAGGCGCGCTGAGGGCTGATGAACTTCTCGCTTGTCCCTGTTTTGTCCTGGGTAAAGCAGATTTGTGTTCAAACCTGTCGAACCTAAACCCAATTTCAAAACCATACATCCCGAACAAGCTCATCCTGAAAATGAACACCCATATCCAAAACTATAAACATGCTCAAATCCTCTTCGCTCCCTGCATCCCTGTGCTAACTGCCCTGAACTAGGGCTTGCCCAGAGCCAACCCGAAAGCTAGACTGAGTATGGCACCATATGAGCAACCGTCAATACTCGTTTAGAAGGAATTTAATAGCCGCTGGACAT